>WOGO01003948.1:0-13749 GCA_015342085.1 Leptinotarsa defecta | reverse complement strand
TTTCCTTCCACGAATAATTTGGATCTTTCGCTTGCTTCAACTGTTCTATCTCTTTATTCAAGATTTCAATTTGTTTATCTCTTTCTTTCAAATTTTGCTTGTTTGTCTCCTCCAGTGACAAATATTGTCACTTTAAATGAATTATATACACTAGGATATTCAGGGAAACTGATTCCTAATAATTCCTCAAGATTGCGAACTGAGGTGGTAAGATCGATTCTGTATACATGTAAGTGAATGTGCTGGGCACTCCTTTAACATGACCATTTTTTTTATTGTTCCCGACTATTATACGACGGCTTCGCTTTCTGCCCACGACATCCTTCCATTGCTGCTGTGATATATTCGTATCAGAAGTGATATATTCGTATTAGAAGTGCTACATTCGCCCGATAATGCCGGGTTTGTAAACTTTTCAGTATTCATATTGATAAGATTCCCCATTGTCATCGCTTTTTCAACATGGGCGATCCCATCAGACACCTGCCGGTGACTAATAACTGTTTGTTTTGTTTTATTTGAGTCTATATTCTTTTTTCCACTGGGATAAGAATCCACTGTTTTGTCGTTGTTGTTGCTTTTTGTATCGACTGAAATTGGCACACATGGATTCTTGTTGTCTTGGCTTGGTATAGATGGAGCTCCATTCAATAGATATGTTCATTCAATATTTTAATTTTTTCATGCAATTCGTCGATTATAACGTCTTTTTGATTTATTATGTACCTATATAAAGAGAAGTTTACCTTATCATAGTTTTGAATGTCCACAGCATCGAAAAAAATTTCCATATCACTATTCACACAACAGTTGATCTAATTATTGCCAATTATTTTTACCTTTTTCTGATTGGCATAACTTAGGTGGTAAACCTTTTCACAATTTTCACATTTCATTACTTGTTCAACAATAGAACTCTTGCATTTATTACAAGTATTGAGAGATGCGTTAGACCCGCCCACCATGTTGACACCTAATCGTTACAAAATGAAAGTCCCTTTTTTTATTCAAGTTATGTATATAGAAAAAAACTTTGCTTTTGGCCTGAAAGATAGAGGAAGAACACGATGAATATGCACTGTAAAATCAGTTATGAAGTTAATTAATTCAAACTGTTTTAATTCATAATATATTTCAGATTATCCATTAGTTGAAATGTAACAATCATATCAATCATGTGATATTGCGTGGAAATGACGATTTGCACAATGAAGGAGTACTACAAAATAAATGTTTCGAAATAATATGTTGAAATATTCATCTCCCCCAACCATCTACACCGTAGGTTCTGGTAAATATCTGCAACTACTCCCTCGGCTAATAATGACTGAAAAGGTATTCACTTCTGCATATACTGTACTGCAACTAAGTAGAATGATCAGTACAACCAGATAAACAGGATTTTTCGGATGGTGTAACAGTCGTACGAAACTTTTCGTAGCTATTCAAAATACATCACTTATAAATGAAATTCAGAAATGAGACGTATATTCGTACTTCCTTCGTGACCATCCGTTACTTTTGAGTTCCGACTGAAAATGCTTCAGGTAACGGAATGCGCGTGAACCACTTCAACATTTGAAACTGTTTTTCAACGTACATTTTCAGTCAAAGATAGATTCGATTCCTCCCGATAAGGAAAAGAGAGTGGACTTTCCTTCAGAGAATAGGCTAATCTTTTTAGTTTTTTACTCAGTTATCACCCGAAGACGATTGTGGATACTAACAATCGAAACGTCGTGACGTAACTTGGTTTGGAATCTTTCAATTTTCAATCTGCATTTCTTGTTAATACTTTTTTAATTTTCATGTCATGTTAATCCTTCAATTTTTTGATTTTTTAGTTTTTGCTTGTATTTTATTTCATTGTAATTTCAGTTTTTTAATCTTTTTGATTTTTTACAGATTCTTTCAGGGATTTCAAATCAATGTATATTATATTAGACAATGGAAGTCCATACATTAATCGCCACACATTACTTGCAGAACTTTCTTAGAGGGCATAGAATAGAAAGTTTCTGAACTTTTTTGGCAGAACGAGTTGGGTGATTCCATTTCACCAAGACCTATTTCAATTTACCGAGCATCAACTTGTACTAGACATATTTGATACGATTAATGACATTGAATTCATAAGTTTTTTAAAAATATCAATTGTTTCACAAATCATTTTATTTGTGTTATACTAATGAGTAAACCGTGCCCACGTCAGTCATTTGCTTATCACTAAATATGATGTATGAGATATTATATAGCATCAAATTAAATCAAAATTCGAATTATCAGTTGAGAATTATTCAAGAATTTTATTTTTGTAAAGATAGTCGTTTATGTCCTCAATTATGTACTCAATTATGTACTCCAGATTACACCAAAATATGGCTATTCTTCCCGATAACATGGTAACTGAGATCTCTGAGGAACGAGATGGAGAATATTACTGAGTGTCTAGTAGAGCTGAAGCTGAAACTAATTGTAGATAGATCTCATATTACGTCCTGAATTTATGTTATGAGATGATGAAATACAGATTTGTCGGTACACGGGAGGACAATCATCTGATCTTACAAAAGGCAGGAGCTAACTTTTAGCGGTGTATGGAGTTCAAAGCTAATTCACTGATTCATTTTCTATAACTTTAATATTTTTAATCAGTCAAAAATATTTGGAACAGTATTGTGACGTCCAAAAATGATTTTGTATAGCGAAACACTTGGAAATCTCACTTCGAAGTGTGTTTCTTGAATACGTTATAATGGATTTTCATCAAACATCTCAAATAATCCATCTCGAGATTATTCTCTTTCGACTTCACGGTGTAAATTTGTTAAAAGTCAATCAGATGTCAATTTCGAGTTTCATTTGGACATAAATTGACGAGCGTCATAACTAAATAGGAAAACGGTGAATCTGAGTACACATTCGAAATAATATTCATTCATACATATTCACATGTTACTTCAAATAGTCGTTAATCGGTATCCAATTACTTCACATTATTTTTCGTTTGAAGGTCACTGGGAGCAATTTTATATTTACTCCCCATATTAAACTAAAAATAGTGAAAATACTTGGCTGGTAATGGGGCTCTTATTGATCCAAAAAATTTTGTTTGTTTCTTCTTCGAATTTGAAATGATTGCATCTCATGTACTCGAAATATGTAATGTAATTTCATCTAGTTCTATATCGATCATCAACCAAAGAAGATCGATGAAAAGCTTTGATTTATGTCTTGAAAATGACTTGCGTTCAATATACAGTGTACAATATATAGAGTGTTGGTTGAACTGTGGCAAAGTTGCGTATTTTAGAGACCTATTCAATGATGTGAAAAAATCGAATATAGCTCTTTCTGTTCTGGAGATATACAAGAAAAACCAAAAATTCCCAAATTATTTTTGCAAGAGGAGATCGGTATCTAGCCGGATATGTATCTCAGAATCAAATCAAAAAGTCTCAGCAGTCCGAACTCATTCAAGAAGAAAGTTTGGTCGATTAATTTCTAGTACGACAATACGAAAAAACTCGCTAGAGCCAATTAGCAATCCAGGAGGTCATTAAGAGTATCCAGGATACTTTCTAGACACATAGCCGCTCGATCTACTTTGGGCCCAGGAACAAAAGACTGGCTTTCAGCTCAATGGTGAAATGTCGTTTTTTCGGACGAAACCAGATTTGATTTAGGTAGTGATAGTCGGCGACACAGAGTTTGGAGAGGGCCAGGGCGACAAGAAAGTCTATCTTTTGCTTGGGAAGTCGTTCCATACCAAGGAGGATCAGTAATGTTTTGGGGAGGCATAATGCATAGTCGTCGTATGCAGCTTATTCCCATTCCAGATAGTATGACAGGGAATAGATATGTTCGAAACATTATTGAACCCGAAATGAAATTGAAGCCAATTTCATTTTTATGGATGACAATGCTAGGCACCATCACACGAGAAGTGTGCACTAGAGATTGAGAATATTCAATGATTACCGTGGCTAGCAAATTCACCAGACATAAATCCCATTGAACACATGTGGGATTCCGTTAAACGAGCAATCTCAAACATAATTAAACCTCCTGGCACCCTTCCGCAATTCACACTTGTGGCCACACTTGTGTTGAAATTAAATTCAGTAATATTAATTAAATTCAGGTTACATTACCAAATTAAATGTACTATGTAATACATTTCTTGATTTGAATGATAGTGTCTCATTTAAACAAACATAAGGGGGTCCAAGAATTTTGGCGATGTGTGGATATTTATAAATCTTATATTAAATTATGATTCCTTACAATGTCTAAGAAATCAATACAAGCTTCTTCAAATATTCCACTATTCATTCCGAAACGTGATGTTTGACAGTTTATTCAAGTGAAAGGTTAGTATCTCGCCCTAAAAGTTGAAGTTGAGAGTATTATATCTCAATCAATCAGTTATTTTGTCGACGTCATCATCAGATTTCATTTTCAGGTTTGATGGAAAGTTTCAGAAGTGATAACGTCATCATCAGTACAACGACTGACTTTTCCCTAAGTTCAAGTCGAAAAATATTCGTGAATAATGAATGGGACGGTTCTTGGGACTCTTTTTTTGGGGCATGCCGTGAGTAACAGTCATAGGATTACTGACACTTCCATCTATGTTTAGTTTGATTGTGATTCCGTAATTTCATCGGTTTATCTGAATTACTTTTAGATCCACAAGTTCGCCAATCTAGTATTTTTTGTGTAAAGTATCATAAATGCGGCTAGTTTATTGACAAATCGTATCTTTTGTCGATGTTCCTTTTATTTAATAGGATGACAAAATTACGCATTTACTCAAGAACCGCACTGTGATTTGCTTTCAATATTTTATTAATACTTTTTGATATGTTCGAAACTAATATAACATGAATGGTTGAAGCAGTAACTCATTGAGTGAAATGGAAACTACACCCTTCTATAAGAAATCCTTGATAAATGCTGCTGTAGAAAAGTAAAAAATGAATGACCAAAATTCAAAACCAAAATGCATTTCATCAATCGATATTCTCGAGAAACTTCACCTTCTATAATCATGAATAAATGAAAATAAATGAAGGACTCTATACAGGTGTGATTTCCTTCACAAAAAAATGACTTATGTTCAATAATGATTTTCTTGTGATGAATATCCTCAGTAACATTGGGCGAAGTTGTCGACGGTACAAAACAAATAGAAAAACGAGAAAAGAGAAATGTATTTTCTTTCATTACGCCTTGGTGGATATAAAATGAAAAAAAATGTATAATATATTTTGGTGAAGTGGTTCAGCACGATAGATTTGCAACTTCACTCACCAACTTCACTCACCTTCCTTTCAAGTTGAATCACTAGAGAGTAAACCAATGAAAATATATTCATGTCTAGTCATTTATATACTGTTTCAAGCGCTTGAAAATCATTTATCAATGATATAGTCCAAGTGTTTCTGATCCAACTGATTATAACAAATGTCCATCAAGTACGTGATAAACGTTTTTCTTTGTTTGAAAAATATGTTTTTGATAAAGGTTTCGATAATTAAGTTAGTACTGTTATTGAAAAATTCCAAATAAGAGCAAACACATCAAAACTGATTTGAAGATACTTTGTCACAGGATATCTATAAGTAATAACTTAAATTTCAGCGGGTGGAAAAAGTTCAGATATAGGATGTCCCAGAACCTTCTCAGAGAAGTAGAGGAATGCAAAGAAGGGGTATAGAAAAATGTCGGACTGCCCTTCTGAGATAGTGTTTGAAACCGTTGAATTTATTGAGATATTTCATTCAACTCAATTTTTTGAAATGGCACCATCCCGACATTTCCAATTTGTTTGAGTCTTCATTTCACTCCGAATACTTTCACATGTCAGGATCTGGCAGTATTTTGTTAACACACGATATTCCAATCAGTAGAAGACAAATGGGAACAGGATAAATTGGAAAGATGTCGAAATGCCTTTCTGAGAACATCATAAACATCATGCCAAACATTTTTCAGGAATAATTCCCTACTTTAGTTTTCGAAATGGCACCTCAAAAAAATGCACACCCTATTTGAGCATCCCTGTCACTATTAATATTCTTACAAACCGCTTTCGAAATTTCGATAATGAATGGCGACTCAAGTAGGAAATAGTTTATTAGAGTAGAATAGAATAGTTTATTAACTACGTTACAATTTTTCACGTTTGTAGCAAGTCAGTTGTATAGGCATTCCTAAATAAACATATGAAACAAAGAAGTAAATTGTTAAAATGTAAAAATATTAAGCAACGCAGGGGTTGCCTACGTATATGTGTTGATGTATGTCAGACTGTTTCTCTAGCAAATGAGAATTTTTTCTGATTTCCAGTAGCGTCTGATAAATATATAATAATGGCAACGGCATGATATGTGATTTTTTGAAAAATGGTCTACAGTGCTCCCAGAAACCTACTGTTGCCAGTATGTTTACAGTTTTTTTTTCTGTAGTTTGAAAATTTTCATCGAACAAGGAGAGTTCTCCCGAAGAACAACACCGTAGCTGATGTATGAGTGGAATAATGCAAAATACCTCATTTTTGAAATCTCACCGCTTGTGATGTTTTGCAGTTGACGAAGGATATATATTGCACTAGATAGTTTATTTGCGAGAAGATCTGTATGTTGATGCCAAGATAAAGTACTGTCGAGAGTTATGCCAAATAATTTTACACTTTTGTTAGCTGAACCTACGGTGGTGAACTCAAGATTTTGAGTTTTGTCGCTATTCATCTTCATTACTTGTGGAATGTAAAATAATGATTGATCGCTATATATTGAAGTTATATCATCTGCATACAGTATGGACTTATAAGGAGACATGAAATTACATATGTCATTAACATAAATAACAAAGAGCAGGAAGTTTGAACCTTGTGGAACAACAAGTTCAAAGTTTGATGTAACATAATTACATGAAACCGCCTGATACCTATTTGAAAGGTATGATTCTATGAGTGATAGAGATACCCTTCTAACTTCATAATAATACAATATTTCAAGAAGAATACTGTGTGATACACAATGAAAAGCCTTAGACAAATCAAAAAGCATTATGGCAGTGTACACACCCTTCTCGAATCCTACAACAATAGATTCAACAACATCAAAGACAGCTAGAGAAGTAGAACGATTTCTGCGAAACCCATATTGACCCTGATTAATTGACTCTCTAAGTAATTATCCAGACGCTTTTTCACTATTATTTCAACTACTTTGGAAAAAATAGAGATGATAGATATGGGCCTGTACTTGTCCAGAGAACATGGGTCCCCCTTCTTGAAAACTGGAATTTCTTTCGCATATTTGAAAGCGTTAGGAAAAACACCGGTCTCAAATAACGTCATCAGCAACACAACAGTCAGATACCGAATTGGGCCAAATTTTCACACTGGTACAACCATTATATTGGAATTTTCCGCTAAAAACTTTAACCGACCGTCCAAAAATCATATGGTAACAAAATTACGCTACTTTGTATATTTCGCTGATTGTAACCCAGCATCTCAATGATACTCATGCTCATAGAAGGATAGGAAACAGGAGCCCGAACCCTGATATGAATCTATTTTTTTTTTTCTATGTTATCTGAGAGATATTCTATATTTGTTGAATCAGGTGGTGCACAGGTCAAACATATTTTGTGTTGTTTGTATTTTTGTTGTATTTCATATACGTTTATGAAATTTTTGAGATATTTTTTGAAAATTATACCTCGTGGATTGCAATTACCAAACAAAACACTGTCACTCACAGGTACCTGGGCAGATTCAAACAGCTTATAAGAAAAAATAACGAACTGTATATCGACCATCTTTTTAGTTGTATCAAATTACTCATTCATGAAATTGAGGTGGATTCCAACTTCCTAGCAAAAACATTTCTGCAAAGAAGTATTATTTAAGTTCAATCATAAATAAAGGAGCTGACTTCACTTCCAGCCAGTTGGACGACACTAGATTGCTCAGTTGTGAAAGAAGTCATAGACACTTAATGTTGAATCATTTTCCATGTTAGGAATCACATGTTGAAAGGTAGACGTCATTAGTCCTTAGCTCGCACAAGTTTCGACTTCTGAGGGTTATCGTTCGTAGGGGTGCGATAGATGGTTAACGGAAAAAACATATTTCAAAACTTTTTTTTCAGACGAGCATTGAATCCTCGTGTTGGAATATCCATCTTTTTCACCAGATCTGACTTCATATGACATTTAATACAGTAAACCGCGTTAAAGAAGAAGCGGCAGAAACTATGAACATTCTTTCAGGAGTCGATCAAAATCATTGACATATTTTATATTCCAGAACTCCTTTGACATCTGTAGGAGAATTGAAAATAACTGCAAGACGGAGTTGAATCTAGTCTCCGAAACGTTGAGACAAGTCTGTATAGTTTCTCAGCCCTTTTTTGATAAACAAAATCATCAAATACAATAAGTTACTGATGGAAACTGA
The DNA here is from genome assembly GCA_015342085.1 of Leptinotarsa defecta. Classification (NCBI taxonomy): domain Eukaryota; kingdom Metazoa; phylum Arthropoda; class Insecta; order Coleoptera; family Chrysomelidae; genus Leptinotarsa; species Leptinotarsa defecta. The sequence goes on along the minus strand of WOGO01003948.1, from coordinate 5,273 downwards.
AATTTTCACTATCATACGGAATTAAATGAAAATTTTTCCTAAACTTGTAACTTTCGTGAGTAACATTCTATTGTAGTTGGGTATTTTTTTATGAATATGTGGAATAGATTGTAGATATCGATTTCATTCATACGACATCAATCAATCACTTTAATTTCGAACAATATATTTTGTTTCATTGATTTCGATGATAAGCCTACTGAAAAAATGAACGTGACTACTAAATGATATCACCTGTCCTTCAATGATGAATATTTTATTATATCGCATGGAAAATGTGTTTAAATCTTTCTATTTCCGAGAAAAGGGGTACCTTTTGGAAGTCACAGTAAAATTGTATGCAAATGTTCGCGGTACAGAGGCAGTTTTGTGTAAGTTGAATGGTATGAAAGGGTTGGGAAACCTGAAATTTCTATCAGGGATCAATGTTTATATGATATTTGGAATTTTGCAGAAAGCCTATCTATTTATACAGTGCATTTCATTTAGAACGAGCCACCCTGAATAACTTTTGAAATCACACATTAGGAATCACACGTTAAAAGGTAAGACCTCGTTACTCCTTAGCTCGCACAAGTTTCTCAACTTCTGAGAGTTGTCGTTCGTACGGGGGCGGCAGCTGATTAACGGAAAAACAGATTTTAAACAGACAGACAGATTCAAATTAAACGTACATTCAACAGGAAAACAAATTTTATACGAGAAATTCTGATGCAAGTTGATCCGGTCAGTGATACTCTCAGAAAACCAGATACGTCTATCGAAATCATCTTCGTTCAATTCATGAACTAGTCCAATCTTATATGGATGAAATTTGTACTTATGAAGAAAACATTTGTACGACTGATTCCTGATTCTCCAAATAACTTAGTAAGAGATTGCGAATTTAACATTAGTTTAACGTGCCTTAAAACTGTACAAATAACTTCATCGTTGACAAATCCTGAACGGTTATGCTTTTTATTGTTAACAAATCCTGTTTTCATGAATTTGTTCAATAATTTCGAAACGTATTTGTACGGTAAGAGTTCAGTTAATTCATATTTTCTTCACTCTTTTCTTTTCTTATGTCTCGTACCACCCTTGCAACCAGGCAAGTGGTTGCATTCCAGATCACTTGAACCTCTCACGGTTCATCCCTCTCGAGAGAGCGTTGATCGGTTCAATGAATAATAGTAAGTTTCAGTTCTGTCATGAACGGCAATTGTTAAACATTTGTTTCTTCTCTTTCATATTCACTCACTGTTAAAATATTCCAATACCTGCTATCGAAGTAAATACTTAGTTGAATGTTGATGTAGTGTTTTATTAACAGGGTTAACGCTACAAAATTCAGTTTGATCATACAAACATAACAATATTTGTGTCGTACATTTCTTCCTGGATGATTATCATTGAACATACGGGCAGCAGCTCTAGCACTATTTCCATAATGATAGTACAAACTCACCATTTTAATCCGTTCTCGATGCGTAAAAACCATTGCTTCTCAAGAATTCACAAAAACATAAACACCAATTGTAACATCACCTGGTAGGTTATCGAATTCAAACTCAACTAGGCAAAATATATGATAGTAATCATGTTTCTATTCTAATCTCAGACAATGAATCAAAACAAGCTATATTTGAAGAAAATTGGAAAATTGCTGGGATTTTTACAGCCAAACACTGAATGCAAATATAGAAAACATCGAATTTTCGAAAGATATAGATGAAGCTGTTGGCCAACTGACCAACGCCATAATTTCTGCAGATAATATATCTATAGGAAAGTACTCCACTAACTCATCAAAACGAACCGTTTCTTGGTGGAATGAAACCTATCACATGGCAGTAAAGGAGAGAAAAAGGGCGCTTAACTAATACTGAAGAACCAGAAATGAGGCAGACTCAATAAATCTTAAGAAAACGAGATCAAGATCAAAAGGGATCTGAAACTCAGTAAACGAGAGTCGTGGAATAAATTCACGAGCACAATAACCACTTACACCTCTCCTTCTTTAATCTGGACCAAGATACGACAGATGAGAGGAAGAAACACCAATTATAAAATTCGTGGCCTAACCTACGGGGGAAAAGTCACCACCAATGACCAACAAATTACCAACATCCTTGCCCAACACTTTCAAAACAAAATCCAATCCAGAACCTCCAAACTCAACAAACAATCCACATCCTGAAACAACTTTCCACATTTGTCACTCTCTCAATCTTCCTTTCACTTTCCGAATTAAACTCAGCCCTATTCACGATGAAGAACACAGCTTCAGGACCAGATGACATACCAATGATCTTCCTAAAATATTTACAGTCAGAAACTGAAATTAAACCGTTCGAACTTTACAACAAAATTTGGTGCAACCAACAATTTCCGGCTATATGGAGAGAAGCAACCATAATACCAATAAAAAAAAACAACTCAAATACCAGTCTTCCCAATTCCTCCAGACCAATTTCTCTAACATGTGCTCCATGTAAAATTCTCGAGAAAATGGTTAATAGACGCTTACACTGGTACTTAGAATCTCACAACCTCTTAACTTCGGAACAGGCAGGTTTTCGATCAAACAGATGCACATTAGATAATTTGGTTACTTTACATACAGACATCTCAGAAGCTTTTGAAAGTAAGAAAGACCTAATTGCCGATAGTCTAGATATTGAAAGCGCCTCATGGACTTTGGACTAACTAGAAACATTTTCTCCTTCCTACAAAACTTCTTAACCAACAGATCTTTTAAAGTTGTTACAAGTGGACTGTCATCAACACTGCATTTTCCAGAAAACGGATTCCTACAAGGCTCGGTTCTTAGCACCACAATATTCCTGATGAGTATCAACGACATTGTACTTCGATAAATTCACCCGTCAAATATGTGTTATACGCCGACGACCTCATCCTCTACTGCCAAGGCAAAGCCACGGTCAGTACTTGCACCTTATTTCAGAAGGCCCTAGACAGCATCCACAATTGGTCTCTCAAATCCGGACTCCACTTTTCAACAACCAAATCTAAAGTAATCCAGTTTAGCAAAAGACTCAATCCTCTACCTCCACAATTAGATCTCAATGGGGATCAGTTACAAGTGGTTGATCAACATAGATTCTTGGGAGTTATCATTGATGAAAGTCTCACATGGAGACAACATATTCAAAAGACCAAAGCTAACCGTCTGAATCGTATCAACATTTTAAAATCATTAGCTCATCACCAATGGGGAGCAGAAGAGGAAATACTAATACGGACTTACAGATCATTAGTCCGCTCCAAACTGGATTACGGAAGTATCCTTTATATGAACGCCTGCAAAACATACCTCAAATACCTTGACACAATCCAAACCACAGCACTACGAATATGTCTGAGTGTCTTCAGATCCAGTCCGACGGAAAGCATTCATATTGAATCCTCTGAACCACCTCTCTTTATACGACGAAAATACCAACTGTCATCCTATTTCTCCAGGGTATCTACTTACCCACAAAGTTCGGTATTTGAATTAATTGATTATATACAACCAGCTCCCAAAAACAGACCCAGAACGTCGCTTTCACCTCTACAATTATTATACCCTATTTCAAGAAACACCAACCTCAAAGCTACAACTCTTATAAAACTTTCTAAAACTCCGCCATGGACCAAAAAACCGCCAATTTTGAATACATGCCTAAAGAACTGCAATGAGCACGATACGCCTAACATAGTCTTAATACAAAGATTCAGAGAAGTGATAAATAACCAGTAATTCGATAGAATCCTTTATACTGACGCATCCAAAGATGATAATGGTACCGGATGTGCTGTTACTACACTCGACGCAATAATAGCAACATACAAACTTCCCAATGTCGGTAGTATACACACACAGCTGAACTATATGGAATATTACAAGCATTGGTGTCTCCAATACAAGATAACAGTAAACTTTTCATATGCACAGACTCCCTTTCATCAATATTCTCTATCAAAAATAGTTACTCACATCATCCTTCAGTTCAAGATATCCTCGACACCTGTCACCACCATCATACCAGAGGTGTCCTTGTTAATATCATCTGGAACCCTCCTTCTCATGTAGGAATTACGGGCAACGAACGTGCAGACCAAGCAGCTAAACAAGCTTATTTCTCTGAATTGCCAGAGGAGCAAATCCAACTCCATCAAGACTTGAAATCAGCAGCTCGACAAATGATGATACAAACATGGCAAACACATGGCAAACACTCCCGACTCACCCATGGTTACCTGATGTCTTCACAAAATCTCCCTACTTGTGAATTTTGTGGTAATGCTAGACTCACAATTGAGCACATACTTTCAAATTGCATACACTACAGCCCATCTCGCCGCAAACACAAACTCAGTGGAACTCTCAAAGACATTCTTGGCGTACATAACCAGCTCAGTGTCGTGATACAATTCGTCAAGGACTGTCGATTGTTTCATTTAATCTGATTTTTGTTTTGTTTTGTAACTATTGTATTGTAATTATTATGTAAATGTACCACAGATCCCGTGTCAGTGGCCATTAGATGCCGAGACACGTTACTATTAATAATAAAAAAAAACTCCAGTAATATTCATATAATCAGTGATTTGGAAAATCTTGAGCTTTTGCCAAAAATATGAAATCTGAGGAGTATTGGATATTTCTTTGTTATTTGGGAGGTATTTGTCGTTGAAGTATTCTTCGTTATTTGAGGAGTATTTGTCATTGATGTTTTTTTTGTTGAAGTAGAAAACTGAGTTGTTTTTACTGGGGTGGTACGTCGGCCATATAAAAATTCAATGGAATTTCATCATCTCTTCCTAATTGAATTGTTTTTTGTTGGGACCAAGGAAAAATAATGTAAGTTTTTTCGCTTCTATGTCCCAACTCGAGTAAATATCCAGTTTCGTGAGTTAGGGTCATGAGAAAACTCGTACCTATGTTTCCATTAAAATTCCACGATTCATCTTTGTCTTAATGAATTTCTCTACATTCATCTTTCGAAGGTGGGTAAGCATGAGCTAAAATTGTCCCAGGGTCATCACATTCAGATTGATACACTCCATTATTCATGAAGTCTCGGTGGAATGAATGTCTTCTTCATCCCAGCGAGTAGTTGTTTACAGCTGATTCTCGGCCTCCCCCCACCACTATGACGTATTAATTGCTTTTTTTATTGGTTGTTGTTTGGTGAAGTCAAGGTGATGTGACCTTGAAGGGTGTGGTGTATGGATCGTTCAGAAATTTTTTCCCGGTTCTAATCCTCCCCCCACCAATATGA
>WOGO01003947.1:0-13749 GCA_015342085.1 Leptinotarsa defecta | reverse complement strand
AATGAAGGTCCCGAAATGGAACCCTGTGGTATTCCTGGTAGAATATCAAGAGGCAAGGAGTGATGACCATCAACAACACCTTTTTGAGATCGGCTAAGTATATAAGACCAGATGAGAAATAAAGCAGCACTATCAAAACCATAATATTTGAGTTTCATGCAAATCAGCTCATGATTGAAGGCATCGAATGCTTTCGAAAAATCTAGTAGAACCAGAGTGCTAATCAGTCCCTAATCAAATCCCTCAACAATGTCTCGTGTAACAGTAGCAAGAGCTGTAGCCGTACTAAAACCCTGCCTAAAACCACATTGCGATGGTGATAACGGATTATTGGTATTGAAATATGCATTAATTTGTAAATAAATAACTTTTTCAAAAATTTTACTCATAGTTGGAAGTATACTGATAATTTTGAGATCAGAATAACTAGCTGGATCATTATTTTTGGGAATGGGTTTCCCAACGGCAATTTTCCACCGGTCTGGAAAGTATGAACGTTCAAAACAACAAATGATGATATGTGTGATATATTTATCTATAAACGGGTTACAAAGTTTCAACATTCTGATTGAAATATTATCAACCCTTGACTTTCAATATCATTCAAGATTTCCTTGAATAGCCTAAAAATAAATTCAAAAGATCTTTCAACCACAAAATCAACAGTTATTTTGTTGTATTTCAAATCATATCTAAGATAAATTCCGACACCCCCACCTCTCCCTTTTCTATCCTCATGTATGAACTTGTAACCATAAATTTGAATCAAGTGAGAATCAAACTGATCGGTCAGCCAAGTTTCAGAGACCATTATAATGTCAAATTTGTTCTCATGTATGTATATGGAAATATTTCAATGCGTTTTTTTTTGTATATCAGATTTCGGTGTCTCAGTAAAAAACAACTAGAAAAAGTAAATATACACAAACTGAAACCGGGTAAAACATAATAAAATATTGTCTATAATTTTGATCAAGCCCGAACTGCCGCGAAAGAGCTGAGAGACCTTGAAGTTATATTTTTTCAAAATTTCATTAAATTGGATTACAGCAAAAGGAAATTTATCGGTCAGCAGCTGAAACTAGTCATGCAACAAATCCATCGCCACCTTGGAGAAAATCTTCGGAATCATTCAGCTATAAAAAACTCAAAGAGGGCAATACTTCCTTAGAAACAATTGACTTCCATTTTAGCTAACGGACTTAGTGATTCCACGAAGGACGCACAAAGCAACAAAAAAGAAAGTTTGGTTTCTCTTCTTCCATCGAAATGAAATCGATACTGATGGTTTTCTCATATAAATAGCATGGATTGGATCAATATTTATTATCTGCAGTTCAATATCTTATAAAGCAGCTGAAGAACTGATCCAAGTTTTGTTCTATTATCACCATCTATCAATCTGAGACCTAGGCGTTAACATTTTTTCGCAAGATTTATGAAGCTCCGTTAACTGTTTTCAAATTAACTTCATATCAGTACTCTTGATTTGAACGATAAAATTCTGTTTCAAAAGTAAGAAGAAACCCTAACTTTGCACATCCGACTGTCCATCACTTGTCCCAAACTCAGAGATCTAATTCAGGATGAATTTAAAATTTTTAGCTCACATTCCCTACCCTCGTTCCCCACCCTCAGACTCATACAAGCTAATAAGCCTGTTGTTGTCCTTCTCGACCACCAGAGCAAACGATATTTGTCCTGGAGTTTTCAGCTCCTGGCGAGACAAATATCGTCAGAAAAGAAGAGGAAAAATGGATAAAATATCGAGATTTTCTCTTCGAACTCCGCAGACTCTATCCAGATCACTCTGTTAAGATGGTCGTTCTGATTGTTGGAGTCCTTGGTGGAATGATGTCTTCTCTACTCTCGAATCTCAAAATCATATCGGCTTGCCGCACTAAGGCAGAAATCTTAGCCGCACAGATGCAGAATGCTGAAAAAAAAATAATAATATTCGTCTTTATTGTTTCTCAGCTGTAGTTTCATATATATTTTAATAGATTATAGAGCTAGGTGCTGATATACAAAAGGCAAAGTTCAACTCAGTTAGCACAAGTGCTACCGAGTTGTTCTTTTTCTATTATGAAACATTATAGGGAATATAGCGAGAAGTAAAATAAAAAATCGGTTGACCAAAAAATATTTAATTGACATTTGACGGTGAATGAGGTTGTGCAGTCAATTAACTGTAGTGATTTTTCTAATATGTTAGATTTTTACAAACTACTGTACTGAATTACAACTATTAACTTTATTAGGAATAAATTGATGATATTTCATATTGATATAATGTAGTCAAATTTAACAATCTTTTTGTTTTTTTGAGTAGTAGTTCTTTATAATTTAGGTAGAAATATAATTTTATTTATTTATCTTGTGAAATTATGAATGGAATTTTACAATAACTCAAGTTCCCTCTTAAGAAACTATAATTATTTTATGTTTCTGACCTCTGAGCTCCTTCTATAGCATGAAGATTCGCTATAACACACACCAGAGCATCAAACGCCCTATCTCCGTGACTCTTCTCATTATCACTTTTACAATTATCGATAATCTTCAAATCGCTCCTTTTATAAAACCGACTGAGAAAGTCTTTAATGTTGTTGTATTGGATAACGCCATCGGCAGTTTGATAGCCTTGCTTCTTATAACTGCATGCTAAAAATTCTTTGTACTTAGGTTCATCTGGAAACTCTTCAGTGGCAACAGCTTTATCTATGATTCGTCTGTCAATATTGACTTCATTCACACAGTCCAGGCCCATTTTTTCTCTTTCTCTCATGTCATCTGCATATGGGTCTGCAGGTGCACCCTGAAATACATTTACATTATTTGAAGGAGAATGAGTGGGCTTCAAGAAAAGCGACACTTTTCAAAATGCCTAGAAATCATATTAATTTAGAAATGTGATAGGCTTTCACCACTGGCGTCAATGTTTTGGTTGGTTTTCGGGTTTTCCCGTGGTATTCTTTGGCAGCAACTGCGGCAGTCATCTTCAGTGGGGTGGTCGAAGTACTTTTCTTGACGTATCAACTGAAACGTCGGTTGATACGTCAAGAAGAGTTCAACTGTCATTGCAAGTGACATTTTTAATGAGTAAAAAGATGATGTTTACAAAGAAGCGTGTTAAAAATATTTTTAACACTAGTATTAAAAATACTTTTAACACTAGTGTTAAAAATATTTTTTACACGATTTTTATCGACCAAACAGCAATAAACAAAACAATTATTCAATTTTCAAGGAAGTTTTATTATGAACAATAGATATGGATACAATTAAATTATGTTGCAAATGTATGATATACAATAATTACATTATTATTATTATTTATAAACAATAATATGAAAAATAAAATTAGAACAACTGCTGATATTATTACCTTGCGATGTTGAGGAGCCTTGTAATATATTTGAACTATCTGAGTTGACAGTTTCATGGGCACTAATATTCAATTCCTGAAGAGAAGAGGACGATGCTGTAAAGCTGTTGGGATTATTCTTTCAGCAATAGCCTTTTTATAAGAAGATCGATGTAACCCTCAGCTACTGTTGTAGAATTCCATACTCCGTGTTTCTTCATATCCATTACATTTGCTCCTGATTCTGTTAGCAAAGAAGCAGAAGACCTTCTGAAACAGTGACCTTCATATTCCTTTTGTTCCGGGAGGTTCAGAAACTCAGCAATGGTAGAGGACATTTACCCAAACGTGTTTATACCAACTGGGTTGGCACTGCATTTATATTTTGAGTATTTCAGAAAAAACGTTGATGATTGATAAGAGAAGGGTGTAATGCAACGTATTTATTAAAATAGTCATTGTTTTTTCCAACAATGCAAAAAGAACGACCTATTTGATTTTTGTATTTGGAATTTAAACAATCAATGATTTATCCATTAATTTAATGTCTTCTATTGATAAATGGCACAGCTTTTCACGCCGGCAGGCTCCATATATTCCGAAAGTAGTAGTAACTTTCATCATCAAATATTTTCATCTGGCGCTTCTGGACTTGTTCAAACGTAAGAGTATTTGATTTTTTGGGCCTATAACTTTCATTTTTCCGCTTGAAGAATGCTATTACTTTAAAATATCTATTTTTATTAACACCATTTTAACGACTTAATCATTGGAAATTTGCTCCACAAAGTTGACGAGAGTGCCATATTTTTTATTTCTCTTCTAGATAGGCTAAGAAGACGGTTTCGCTGAAATTTCCTTCGACATTTTTAAGTCTACACCAGCTAAGAAAATTAGAATATGCGGTGTCGTACTGCCGAGCCGATTTTTTTGTTAACAATTCAACTGAAGCTCTTTTTGCAGTCTCTTCAATATCGCCAGGAACACACAATTCCTCACTATCGTTCTTCATTATGCAAGACATGCAAGACATTAAACACCAGCAAGAGCTTTAAATGTGACTGAATAAAACGCGTGAGCTGTAAACAATACTGTTTGTTGGTAACCAGGTGATTCGGCGTCACCTGACGCGGCCACTTCACAAGCGATATCATGAAAATATTTAACTGACAAGAGATGTCAAAATGTGTTTTTATGAGAGAGAGGACATTGTTGGATCAAGATCTTCAGATGATGTGGTGCTGCAGGTTTTCCGGGTTTTCCTGCAGCTGAAAAAGCAAATGCGCCACTGGAATCAATGAAGTCGCCCCGGAGCGCCAAATAAAAATGAAAATATTAAATTTATCTATTTTATTATGAAAACAGGACAGTTGTACAAGAAACATTGTATGATATTTGTGTTAAAAGTAAGTTTTATTTTGTTCGAGAAATTGCTTAAGTCGCTACGCTCGTTTTACAAACTTTTTCACTCTCTAAATAACACCTTACTTTTAACACTCATATCATAAATAGCTATTGCAATTATTCTATCCAAAGGACCATGAAGTTCATAGTAGAAAATAATGAAATCAGTCATTTTTCTCGACTACGGTCGGTTTTTGCAGTAAATGTTTTCATCAAAAAATTGTATATGTGTAGTGTATATCCGACTTGATTGTTTTCGATGTATTTCATGTAACGGCTCAAATATCAAAAATGCACAAAATAAACTTCCCTCCCAAACTACAATATTACCATACAAAATTCATTTGTTATACGACCCACAGATAAAATAAAATATTTAGGAATTACGTTGGATTGCGTCCCAAAATGAATTTCTGAGAATCCTGTTGAACAAACATCGAATATACCCCACAGAATTACTATTTTATAAAACAAATCTTCTTGACATTCGACAGCTGTTTTATATGCAGGTCAACATATGGCAATACTCAAACAGATTCAAATTGCAACGTATCATTCATACTTATGAAACAAGAAATAAGGATAGATGTGTTGCACCTACTATGAGAAGAAATATCGGACCAAGGAGTTATTCATACCCGGGAGTAAAATTTTATAACAACCTACCGGAATATGTCAGAAGTGAAAATAATGTAAGAAAATTCCAAAGGGAGCCTCATTGCTCATATCAGAAGTAGATCCAGGAGAGAGATTCGTGAGTTGACTGAGATACAATAATGATAATAATCATAAATAATATAATTGAATGATGCTGTCTTGTTTCTACTATTCAAATTTTACCTTTTATTCTTCTTGTTTGTTATATAAATTTTTTAATTTTCATTATTGTACTTATATACAACCTATGTGATAGAATATTGTGTTTAGTGTACTAAATTTATTAAAAAAATGTAATTATGTGTTGTGTTACCACGTACAAGTTGTTGAATCTCTCAACAACTTCTGTTGGTTCATTGTAATGTTTATTATATTTATCGTGTATTACTTTAGTATGTTCATTTACTATCAATAAACAACATTTATTCATTCATTCAAACATAAAACGTGGAATATATTATTTTTTGTGAAAGCTTGCTGCCGAACAATGATAAACAGTATCATTTCATAATATATTCAGACTACAAATTCTACATTTTTCGTAAGGTTTTTCTTTCTACTAGATAATAATCCACAAGTTGGTCTCTTCCGTCTATTCCACCCATATTCTTGTTGTAGTGGATAATAGCTGGAGGTTTTTCTTTTTCATCACCGCTTCCATTTTTCAACTACTTCCATCTCGTTTTTGAATTTTGTTGATATACATGTTATATGTCTTTTATCGAACCACCTGTCAATCATTACTCTTTCCAAACATTTGGCCCCTTTCAATTTCGCCTCCTTAATGTCTTTTAGAGAACCCCTTTCATCTTTTCTCAGCGTACCTACCGGTGCAGAATGTGCTTTGGATAATCAAAAATTCAGCGTAAGAGTTATAAAAAGTATTTATATAAACTGGGTGTCCACAATATAAATAATTGCGCATGATATGATCTCTACCCCCAAGTACATCATTTGTGTCAGTATAAATTATCAAATTCAAAACCCTGCCATCAGATTCGTTGAACATATATACAGGGCTATTCAAATTTGTTTCTGTACATGGGGATCTCGTAAACGATGAGAGATGAAGTGTCGGTTAAATTGTGGCAAAGTTGCGTATTTCAGAGACCTATTCAATAATGTGAAAAAATCTTTTGGAAAAACCAAAAAAATCCCTAATTATTATTTTGCCTATCTCATATTTATACGCAGACATATTGAAAATCTGTCCACATTTTGTTAGTGGCACTTGATGTGGTCTATCAGAGTATGTCCATGAATTTTTTATACAGGGTCTCATCTGACTTGGGCCACCCCCATTTTTTAATTTTTAAATACGGACCTGTAATTTTTGTTATAGTATTTGGATCGTCGACGTTCACTTCATACTGAGAAATTAAATTCAATTTTATATTTCGGGATGTTTGGGTAATATTTGATTATAATTATGTAAATTATTCCCTTTCAAATTACGGCCCTGGAAATTGATTGACTGAGTTGAATGAAAACACAATAGCAACTTTCCTGTCTCCCTATGTACCGTAGAGTTTTTTGAGGTTTTTTTTCATTTTTAGGAACCTACCTATTCATATTTTTTCCATTGCTCCGAGCTTTTTCTACAATGAATTTCGAATAAGAAAACCTCTTGTGATTATCTGAAACATATCTACATCAAAAATATATTATATGTGTTTCAATAAGCAGAAAAAGAAATGATAGCAATAATAACATTTGAAACGAACACTATAATTGTAATGAAAATTGAAATGAAGTAATTCATATACACAAAAAAAATTAATGGCGCAATGAATGTTCGAATTGGAGTCCTTTCATGTGGAAACATTCTTGAACTCGGTTTTTTATATTATTTATTGCCCTTATTAAACTTATTTGCTGCATTGTTGCGAAATCATTCAAAATCCTTAATCTCGAGTCTTCCACATTTTCTATCTCTCTGGCAGCGTATATCCTATTTTTCAATGTCCCCCATAGAAAATAGTCCAAAATAGTAAGATTTGGTGATCTTATAGGCCATCTTATTGGCCCATTATTTGTCTCGAAATGAAAAGACTCCAATTCGAACATTTATTGCGCTATTAATTTTTTTGTGTATATAAATTACTTAATTTCAATTTTCATTACAATTATTGTGTTCGTTCCGGATGTTATTATTGATATCATTTCTTTTTCTGCTCATCAAAACACAGATAACCATAAAAGATTTTCTTATTCGAAGTTCATTGTAGAAAACGCTCAGAGCAATGGAAATATGAAAAAATATGAATAGGTACCTAAAAATGAAAAAAAAACTCTACGGTACATAGTGAGACGTGAAAGTTGCTATTGTGTTTTTATTTAACTCAGTCAACCAATTTTCAGGGCCGTAATTTAAAAGGGAATAATTCACCCAGTTATAATCGAATATTACCGAAACATTTCGAAATATAAAATGAAATTTAATTTATTAGTATGAAGTGAACGTCTACGATACAAATACTACAACAAAAAATACAGGTTCGTATCTAAAAATTCAAAGATGGGGGTGGCCCAAGTCAGATAACACCCTATATAAAAGATTCATGAACATATTCTGATAGCCCACATCAAGTGCCAATAGCAAAATGCGAGCAGATTTTCAATATTTCTGCGAATAAAGAAGATAGAGGCAAAAATATAATTTCGGATGTATACGATTATTTTACATCATTGTATGGTCTCTAAAAAACGCAACTTTGCCACAATTTAACCGATACTCTATCTCTTATCGTTTACGAGATCCCCATGTACAGAAACGAATTTGAATAGCTCTGTATTTCGATTCCGTATTTATGACGTTTATTGGAAAGGTACTGTTTGAAAATCAGTCTACTTTTACATAGGTTAGGTTAGGTTAGGTCCAAAGTGAGTGAGTTTATGCGACCCTCCACCGCAACCCACAAGAGTTTATTGTGGCTCACACCTATTCACACTCTACCAAATAAACCCAGCTTCTTAACGAAGCCGATTAGTTTCTATGGTGAGTGGTCTTTCAGCGACACACACTGTCTTCCGACAGTCCGAGTCTCTGCATATGATGATTCAAATGACAGTGACCTGCAGTGACCTAATGTAGTCCAACATTTGCTTGTTATCAAGCTTCGGAGGGTGAATAAACGTCTTGGAGTGAGCCAGTCCTGGAAGATTCTGCCAGAAGTCCATAAATCTCCCTGCTATCCAGATGGCTTCTTGCCATCCAGGTGTTCAATCTTTGTTTGGCAAAGCCTAAGGCGATGCCAATGACAGTTCTGGTCCGATGAAGCAGCTTGCAGCACCCTCCTTTGCAAGGGAGTCAGCAGCCTCATTGCCTTCCAGGCCAGTATGGCTAGGAATCCAGGCCAGTATGACTAGGATTTCATATCAGAGACAATCTGTTAAGTCTTCCTATCGAGGAGAGTCGTTTTTGGCAAGTTGGTACCAGTTTAGACGTTGCTCGGTAGGAGCCAAGAGCTTCCAACGCCGCTTGACTGTCCTAGAATATTTTTATTGACTTGTGTATGAGGTTGGATTCTTCCAATCTCTTCGCACACAATTCAGTAGCATACATTTCTGCTTGAAATACAGTCGCCTAGGTTTCTTGGCAGGTTGATATCTAGGTCCTGGTTCTGCGGCTGAAAAACACCTGCACCAGAACCGGAATGTGTTTGATCCATCCTTGAACCAACAACTATCTGCTCTTAATATTTCCTTCTCCCGGAGGATCCAGTCCTCTCTACTCGGGAATACTTTGTAAGGAATTTCGTAGTTGACAGTTGGAGGCATAAAGTCAGAGGTCATTTCCAGAAAACTGTGACTTAAAGTGTCAACCAATAGTCTGTTACACTCTGCATTAAACTGATTTGTGCAATTGGCAATGTGCACAAGTTTACATGCAGTCCATCTATCCTCTCTTCCCAGAGGCCGACGACAATGTTTCCATAAGACCATAGATTCATCTAATGCCAGATTTCGACCTGCATAGCACATTCTTTTCATTTTTTGACAGAAATAATTCAACACTGGCCTTATTTTATATAGCCGATCTGTTATTTCCTGATGACTGTCTATATTTCCTTGGAAATGTAAGCATCTCATGAATAGTAGATATCGATCTCGACTCATATATTTTTCAAAACGAGTCGAATATAATGGCTGTGTTTTCCAGTAATGCTGCAAATTATTAAGTTTTATTCTTCCAGTATGTATTGTCAGTCCCAAAAAATACGTAATTCTGATACCGTCATATCCTTCCTTCCATACGGAAATTCTCGACCTTTCTTTGCCACTGGTATTAGATAGAACCTCCAAAGCATGCTCCTTTATTTCTTTTGCTGTCAGTTTCGAAAATTGGTCATCAATCAACATTCTAAACCAATCAAACGGATGGTCGCCTGATGACTCAACCAGTAATTAATTTCTTTTCAGAAAAGAGATTTTTGTCACGTTGTCAATTGTTTCTTGCCACGATGTTTGCCCCGCAGCACCACCCAAAACTACCCCATCCTCATCAAAACCTTATATTGTGAAAATTCGTCTCCCCTTTGAGAATTGTCACTCTCAGATTCATCTGCCAGTCGATCTAAAGGTATAGTAATATTAATTAACATCTTCAGTGAATAATATTTGTGCAAACATGCGGGAGGACCACGTAGGGAGCGAAATACATATTTTATTGTAACTTCAAGTCCGGGGAAAATATTGGTAGTAATAAAAATTCGAATATAAGTTATTTGATTCATTTGTTTACACAAATATGAAATTCTCACTTGTTTCTCAGAGAGTCCATTAAAAAAATATGTCATGAAATGCGGAGGAAAATTGAATTCAGAATCTACAAGCCTACTCGCATATCAAAATATTTGGATTTATGCATTTCTAACCTCCTGGAATAGTTCTGACATTTCTTTTACGTGGGCAGTTCAAATAATAAGGTGAATGTTCAAATTTGCATCAAATTTTGTGTAAAAATAGAATTAAGTGCTCAAAACACTTGATATGTTGACAGTGACATACTGTGATTGTACTCTGGGTCAAAAAATGTTTATATGTAGAACAAGCTTTTCACAGGAAGTCGAAACTCGTCCTGGACGCACCAGCACATCAACAAACGATGTAAATGTTGAGGAAGGGAGGAAAATTGTTATGGAGAGTCGTCGAATTACTTACTATTAGAGAAGTTGCTGAGGATGTCGGCATGACGGCTGGCTATTGCCGTGCAATTTTTTCAACGTGTGACAGCGAAGTGCGTTCTCACTAGTAACGAATTCAATTCAATTCATTTCAATTCAATTCTTTATTTTCCATTCGACAATTTACATTGTATAGGAATAGTCAGAATATAGCAACATACAAACATGTCTAATCAAATAAAACTTATAGCAACATACAAACATTAAAGATATAAGTAAAAGTTAAAGCACCATACAAATATTTACAAATACAAATATTCTTCAATACTATGTCAGACATTTCCCAGTTAAATAGTCCCGCAGACGTTTTTTGAAAGCATTAAAAAATTTTATATTTCTTATTTCAACGGGTAACTTATTGAAAATTCTGGGTGCCATAGACTGGGGTGATTTTAAAGATCCATTGACTCTATTAAATGGTATGGGTAAATCATTTTTTGGCGAGTTTCGAAGTGATGTTTGGTTTTAGATTGGAGTAAGGTATCTCTCTACTGAAAAGACCATATTGATAGTTCGAAAATCAAAATAGACACCAGTGTTAAAATCTTATATTTTTGAAAAAATTGCCTACAGCTAGTTCGACTTGATGTGTTGACAAGAGAACGTAAGACTCGTTTCTGTGCCAAAAAAAAACATCTTTGGAGCATGGGGATAGACCCAGAAACAGATACCATACCGCAATCGACTATCGATTTGGGCGTAATATAAAGAAATGAGTTAATTCATATGCAGAACTTCCCTAGTAGTTCTGAATTGGTATGATATTGAGTTCATTTTCGATATTAGAATGCGAAAGTGATTCTCCCAGTTTAAATATTGATCTAAATGAAAGCCTAGGAAGGAGATCGAATTCGATCGAATCATGGTTGTATGGCTATGGCATCGATTCCAAAGTCCAATCGCCCCAATGGAAGAGCCCAAGAGAGCTAATTCCAAAATTTATTGGTCTAAAATAACATCGTAATCATACTTCAGCCACCGTATTCAGCAGGTTTGTCCCCTTGTGTCTTTTTCCTGTTCCCAAGATTGAAGATACCCATGAAAGGATGACGTTTTGCAACGATTGAGAAGATTAAAATCGAATTGTTGAGAGAGCTCAAGGACATACCAAAATGTGCATACCAGAACTGCTTCGAGGAATGGAAAAAATGTTAGCACAAGTGTATTATATCTGAGCGGGACTACTTTGGAACGGACAAAATATAAATTGTCGAATAAATAATCATTTTTCGAAAAAAAACCTAAATTCAGCTTATTTTTGAACAGAGTAATAGCTACAACTTCCCCTTCTTGAATTTGAAGCGGTGTCTTGGAGAACAAAGGTTTGAAAACGATTAGGATTACCGCCTGTCTAGTAGATGAATGTGGGTTTTCCTCAAACTCAAGCATTACATCTAATTTTACTTCATCACTCATTGCATCGGCAGCTGCTTTTTTATCTGCCCCACATGACCAAGCTCGCGAAACTGCTTCTCTATTTTGCTTAGTGTTCCTTGAGATGTGGGCGGTAAATTAGGAAATTTATCATGAAATAGGCGTGCTACTTCCTGTTGTGTTCAGGTTTCATCTCCGTCACCAATCATTTGTAATACTGTTATTTTATGCATTTCCGTTAATCAACTATTTGTCAGACTTGGAGGTAACAAACTTTAAACTTAAATTCAAATACTGAGAACTACTGTTGTAACATACAAAACAAGTTGACAAGGCGTTTTAAATTAACTTTGCCACGAAAATTATTTACAGTTTTTTAAAGCAGCGTTTTTCAACGTGTGGGTCGCGATCTCCTGGGGGGTCGCGATGCTTCTGTAGAGGGGTTGCGTAAGGATAAAAAACTACCTCAGTAAAAATAAATAAAGTTTATAAAGATAAATGTATTAAGAATATGTTAACAAAAAGCATATACCTACTGGTAAAAATTTGTACATATAAATACAAACAAATTAACAAAAAATTAAAGCCTACGTCTACTTGTCACTCCTAATGGGAAGGTTGCGCATTTTTCCCATTAATCAATTTTTCCCATCGTGGTTCCGTGTTTGCTACATTGAGAATTAAGTCATTTTCTAAATTGAAGCGGTTTCTTTGCTTGATTTTTATTTTGGCCATTGATGAAAATATCAATATCGCACAAATACGAGGTGGCAAATGGAATCAAACACCTCAAGGCCTCAGTTGTTAATTCCGGGTATTCTGTTTTTCCTTTTAACCAGAAGCTATCCAAATTGACTTGAATTCTAAGTGTAACATCCCATCGGCAGATAACTCCAGCAGATTTTCTTTGAGCTTAGTTGTTAAATTCGCTTCATTTATAGCTGCAGGTAGAAATGGATTCAAGATCCACCTTTGCTCAGTGTTTTCCGATATCTCTTGCACAGAAAAGTAATGACATAATTCTTCTTGCAAATTATCTAACACCGTTTTCATCTCACATCCGACTTCTTCAATATAAGACTGTGTCAATTTTCTTTGTGAAGCCATGTATTTAGTCTTTTGCAGTGATGACATTTACATCTCGCCCTTGAAGACTTTCATTCAAGATATTTAAATGGTCAAATACGTCAGAAAGAAAAGCTAATTTTAAAAGAAAATCCGGGTCACAAATAAATTCAGAGTATTCCGACTTGGTCTGCTGTAAATATATTAAAAGTTCAGCTCGAAGTTCCATAACTCTGATGGTCAATACTACAACCACCTAACCTCTGTATGGTAAAGTAAATTTTAGTGGAGTGCCCCCATGTCTTCACAAATAATCCGAAACAATCGTATCTGCAACGCTTTTCCTTCAATTGAATTTACAATTTTTATAATAATATTTAGAACTTGACTGTATCCTGTGGCAAAGTTTTGGCCACAGGAGCTTGGCGATGAAGAGAGCGATGCATCCAAGAAGCGTTTGGCATTTGTTCTTCCAATCTAGCAATAAACCCACTTTTTGCACTACATCACTACAAATAGCAATGCATTTTTCTTCCCAATTGATATTCATATCTTGCGTAGCTTCAAGGAACATGTTATGCAAGCACTGACCTGTAGTGTTCGAGGGAAGTGCTCTGCAAAATAGTATTCCTTCCATTAACTTTTCATCGGATTCAAAACGCACAAAAGCGACAAATTGCGCACAACCCGCAATAT
>WOGO01003946.1:0-14038 GCA_015342085.1 Leptinotarsa defecta | reverse complement strand
GTTCAAGAAAAATGGTAAAACTATCGCCACTTATCAGGGTACCCCAAAACTATATAAATTATTATTCATGAAAGTACCATTGGGAAATATCCCCTCTTCCGATATGACCGATTATGGTGCGAAGGCAGCATATAAATACAATGAGAGAAAACAGGGTCTACTATCAAATAATTGAAAGAAATATCGAGAAATAATCCTACCACTAATATCCAATAGAGACCCACTGCAGAACCCCAGTAGAGAAGGTGCCGGCATAATCAAAATACCCACTCAAAAGAAATATATCANTAGATTATGTTTATTGGAATAAACTCGAAGAATTGGTTGATCGCCTTCGATTGCTTTGGAGTTCACGAATGGCTGGACATACCGGGCACGATAATGAAATATTGGCCATAATTGAGGAATTACGTAAAGAAGGATTAGTCTATTGACCGTAATATAATGAACAAGATGTATGAAGCTGACTCAGTTACTCACAAACGATCTAACTATGCATACGACAATTGATAAATTTGGGCGTAGAAGGGGTGGTGTTAGTAAACCACTTGTTGGAAGATCGGGTGTTGGATTCATTCTCATACCACATGGTAATTATGACATTCAAAATAGGCGGTTGTAGAATATTGGTGAACCTGTAGACGGTGAAGACTCTGTCACTGAAAGATATGTTGACGATCACATCAAAGAAGCTAAGGAATCAACCCTGAACTATTTCCAAGAATTAATTGCGCCAGCGCTACAATACGTCACAAAAAACATTGATTCAAAAAATACCGAACTGCGAATCATCACTGATGAAAATGCACTCATTACTTCAGCATTAGCTGATCGATTGAGTAATGTGGAAAAGCGAATTGGTGTTATAATCGAGTTGGTTGATACTTTTACTGAGCGAGTTATTGAAGTTGAACAGTCAGTCGTTAAACCTGCACGTGAACAGTAGCGAATTGAATTCTCGACTTCAACACTTCGAAGAAGCCATATAGCAGTAATATGAGTTATGCAAAATGGCAGGTTGTGAGGGAAATACATAAGCCGGCGCGTCGAAATTTTCCCCGTCGAAAGACAATAATAAAGAGATTTTATGACTTGTGGCAGATGGATCTGATGGAAATGCAACCATATGCTGAAGAAAATGACAGTCATAGGTACATCCTCATAGTAATCAACTGTTATTCGAAGTATGTATGCTCAAGACCATTGAGAAATGAAACTGCTGATCCAGTTACTGCAGCTATGACAAGTGTGTTGGAAGATGCGAAGCATGTCCCAAGGAACTTACAATCTGATTACGTTACCGAGTTTTATAATTAAAAATTTTCATCGCTAGTGAGAGAGCACCGTATCAATCATTACTCAACATTCAGCACAAAAAAAGGCTGCAATTGCGGAAAGAGTCATCAGGACGTTGAAAAGTTGGCTTTATAGACAATTTTCACTCCAAGGCCATAACAGTTGGTTGAATATTCTTTCTAAAATTACCAGTCAATATAACAACATAGTTCATCGTACCATTGGCATGAAGCCTGCAGAGGTAAAACCATTCTAAAAATTGACAGTTTATGCAATATCAAAGAAGCAGCATGGAAAACGAGAAAAAAAAATTATAATTGGAGATATGGTGCGAATCAGTAAGTATAAAGGCGTATTCGAAAAAATGAATGAGGCAAACTTTACAACTGAGCTTTTCAAAGTTGTAAAAGTAAATAGAAGAGATCCTATAACTTATGCGCTCGAAGATGTGAATGGAAAGCCAATTATAGTTTCCTTCTATGGTATGGAATTGAACAGAAACCCATGATACCAATACATATTTGGTGGAGCGAGTTTTGAAACGAAAAGGATATCGTCTATATGTAAAATAGCTGGAATTCTCCGAACATCACAACTCATGGATCAATGAAAATTCATCAGTGTAGCATTATTATTGTACTTGATGGAAAATAAAATGGAATGTAATAAATTTTAATTTCATTATACATTTCTTAAAACTGTGGAATCTATAATTCTTCGCTGAATGAATAGTTTCGAAATACCAAAAATCATACAAGTAATAATGAAGCAATGGATTTATAAATCAACATATGATGAAATGAATAACATTAACAAAATATAGTTTAGATCAGCAGGTAGTTCCAAAACCTATCTGGGTGTATGTCTATATATGATTACCATGGATTCCTCGTCTCCTGATCTGCTCCTCTCGTGAATTCGACTGGGCTGCCATATCCCTCTCTCTCAGTCGCATAGAGCGAGAATTGGGAGTAGTGTGGAGGCGCTACCATGACCACAACCGAATCATATAAAAGTCGAGTTCCGATCCTGAACCTTACCCAGTATGTGAGGGCACATCAAGATGAATTCCGAAAAAATCGCCGATGTATTAGCTAGGATGATAAGAGTGATCGGACGGATGATGAGTCATTGAATAGAAATGAAATGGCTCCCAACATAGAGGGAATTGTGGAAGAGGAAATTGGCATTATTGGAGACGAGGCAGATATTGAAGTCGACAAAGATGCTAATGTTTTGGAATTTCTCCAAATTTTCTCTCATGAAATCATGAAAGTTCTCCGTGGAAATTTTAAGAATTAGAGAGTCGGTATCGGTGTAGAGGAGAGAAGCATTTGACCCATAATATTTTTTTATGAATTTATGAAAAAAACTCATAAATAACTGTTTCAGATGAATCAAGAATACTGAATCCAAGATATAGGGGTTTATTGTAATTTATTTTCACTTCACCGATATGAATGGCGACGAAGTCCTCTGAGAAAATTGAAAGTGTTTTAAAATTTGGTTGAGCGATGAGAGCATTCGCACCAGTGGCACGCCTTATAGACTTCCAATGAGTCACAATCCAAATGTCATTCCTGTTATAAGCGTTCTTTATTGTTTTCCCAAAGACAGCATTTGCTCTTGTCTTAAAAATTTTTTTATGAACATTTGTAGCTTGATTTCTCATTAGGGTATTCAGGTCTACATATTTCTTCAACCACGGTGATTGAATGAGAGATATCTGTGAGTCCTCATCACTATCAGTCCATTTTCAACTGCCTGCCTCAAAGCCTTTTAATGAACAATGTATTTTCTCGTATCATTCAGATTAGATATTAATTTGGGTATTTTCGAATTTGAACCGGGTGGAATTACGCTCTCTAGAAGGAATGGCAAATCCGAATGTGCATCGTGAAGTTCTCCAGGGTGATGGACATCTACTTCCAGAGCATAACCCTTAGGAGCATCGTCTGGAACACCCATGATATCTAGTTGAAGAATTTCTTGTTCGGATAGTCATGAAAACCCACCTGTCGGTGATGGTTGGGACATACTGTGACCATAGAGTTTCGTAGCGTCCAAATAAGTGATGAATGATGATGCTTCATTTTCAACGTTTTCTGACATTAGCAATAATGCTTTCTTTCAGAAGAGGTGAGGAGAGGTGAAATAGTGGGCTGGATCTAATTTATATTTATTCAGACATATATTACGGAAATTTTCGGAAATATCGGATAAAATCAATACATCTGATTTCAAATACAAATCTGAATAGTCTCCTAACGTTTCACACTTGAACAAGGACCATACACGTTTTTCCCTTTCATAATCATCGTCAGATATATGTTTCTCGTTGAATTGATCAAAAATACTGATTTTGATGGTAGCTCAGTAAAATCTAACATGGTAAAAGTCTTTGAACAAAATGTAGGGAAAAACTCCTTTCTGTCTCATCAAAAGAAATTTTTCATTTTCCGGAAAACACTTTCGTGTTTCATAACACTGCTCATCTGACAAGCTCTCCTCTAACTGCTGTAGTGATGACACCATGAATCTAAAGCTATCGATAAATCTCAGCTTCAGGAATTGTTTTTTTCAATTTATCAAATTTATCTATTGTGGTACTCATCAATTGATGTTTAGTGAAAGAAATGTAATTTTCCTTTATTTGACCGATAACATTCACCTTGCTCTTATTAGTGCATAACTCTTTCATGAACAAGTGGCTACCATAACCGCTCATCATTGGAACGAAATTCGGCAACTTGTACTTCAAATTTCATCGAGAATGTGCAGCTCCATATCTTCTCTTTCCGTCAAGTGACAATGATCTCTCACTTTGACGTCACCCAATTCGAAGGGTTTCTCACAAATGCCGCAACTATCAGCAGTTAAAAATTCATTCTCCTCTGATACTGTTCATGGCTTCATTGGCACGATATGATTGAAATATGTATAGTAGATGGCCCTCAGGTCAGATTCCAGTCTGGCTACTAATACTTTGGCAGCGTCCGCCCCACGATATAGAACAAATTTGGAGGCTGAATCATCGAAAGAACAACAAATTCGGTATGAAAATAAGTATGGCTCGTGAGTAAATGTTTTAGTTGTGAAGGAACGTGTTGGATCCAGTTCATTTGTATGTATAGGCTTGAGAATTGATTCAAAATCAGCGTATACCACGAAGAGGACTTCCAGCTACCTTTCAAAATTTTCAAATTTCAATATATTTTCCGGTATGGCCCTACTACGTTTATCAATTTTGATTTGCGTTGTCGGAATGGTGGTACAAATAAAATTGCAATCATTCAACTGATGTCGCAATAATTTGCGTTCGTCTGAAAAATACATCAGACACCCATCACAAATATGCATCCTATGCCCGTGGGATGAAATTTGTGATGGAACTAACCTTGATAGCCACCATCCAGCAATGGTGGCTATTACTAGATTTATCGGTAATGTTCAATATATTTACATGGCGACCAAGTTTCCGCCGTGCGTAATGAAGAGGAGCTACAATTTCATATTTTGGTTTGTTGTTTTTGAAAGTTGTTTCTTTCCCATAAACAATGATCTGAACAATCATTCATTTCCTCAAATTTTGGAATATCACGTAATTTCATTGAAAAATCTATACCTTCACGTTTGGTACATGTCTAAAGTCTGGAGCTGATGTCACCGACCATGCGAAGCAAAAATGGTCTTCATGTCTCACATCAACTACTGTCCTCTTCAAAGCGATTAATTCTGGAAGTTTGATGTAGGAGGATCCACTGTGAGGACTATATTTGTTGATGTTTACTTCGATAATAACAACTTTTTCCAGTGTCCAACCTGTGAACACATTATTCGTTTAATGACTGAAATCTCTTTCATATTTATGTAGATAATATACCTGAATCACGTTCTTGAAATTCCACAGCTTTTGCAGACAACGTGTCGACGAATGTTCTAAATACCTCTTCAAGGTTGCTTGATTGATCAACAATTTGGTTTAGGCTATTGAAAGACTTCACCTCTAATATTTCCTGCGTCTGAAGTATGTACCTACCAAACAACTCCATGTTCACTTTCAAGATGTTATGAACTTGCACCATTCGATTAATCAAAGTCACAACTTCATGCCTCACTTCACTGAAGAAAAATTGAAAGTCTGAATACAGATTCTTACTTTCGACCCTGTAACTAACAATCCTATATTTAAATGCGCTGTTGATGATTTTGACACCATTTTCAAATTCCGTACAGGAATCTTTTCTATGCTCCAATGTTTTGAGGTGTGAATTCATCCTATTCACAGGCACAATTCTTTTACAATAGTTGCACAATTCCTGAACTGTACTTGGTTGGGCAGAATCCACTCTGGGTCGTTTTGCTAGAGGACCTCCATCATTATCCGGCCTGCAAAACTGCATTTGATGACTGTGCATGTTTACGGTTGAAACTTTTACCACACCTGTCACAGTGAAACATATTTGTAAGTATATTCAATACGTGCGATATCAACCTGACTTCTATGAATGAGTAGCACCTCTTATATATGTTCATTCAAGAAGTGGGGGACGAAAGGAGAATACATGAGCGCCCTCAAATTCACATCAGCAATGGCACGTGACATTGCAGAAGGTCACTCAAAGTCAAACTGAAAACGTACTCCAAAAGTCTCTTCATCCATGTGGCTGAAGGTCGTTCAGAGTCGAATCTTCGAAATAACCACGTGGATCAATGAAGGTCGTTCGAAGTCAAACTCAAAACATTAGCTCAAAGTCACCTTGCTTTTGTCGTTCAAAGGCATCTATACAACAAGGAAGCTGCGTAACTGGCTTGAGTTCATTCGAGATCAAAGTCACATTGTCGAAAAAATAGAGAGTTAATGAAGGTTATTCAAGGTTAAACTCATAACATGACCTCAAAGTCACCTTTTCTGCATGGCCGTGTTACGAATGTCAAGGTCGTTCAAGGTCAAACTCGAAACACCTCCTCAAAGTCACCTTGGCTGCTTCCTGTGACGTAGAGGTCATTTCAAGGTTGAAAGTGGTGGGAGGAGGTTCTGAAATCGTCTCAAACTAACTACTGCAGGGATACATATCGTTAGAGTGACAATGCAATAACGACACTCACAATAGAAGAAAAGGTTGAGTTTGGTGATGAGAAAAATTTTTATCAACATTCATGATAGATGGAGAGTTTTGTAATTCAATTTCGATTCTATTAAAATATTTTTTTAAATATTTTTCAAGATTTATGGTCTAATTCCATTTAAAATTAGTATACAGTTGCTTTTTGGGGCAGAGATCATGATTTTTTATTACGTTTTTATTGATCCGCTTTCTTATGTGTTTGTTCTGTACAAATATTGTGAAGTGAAATTTGTTCAACTTTTTGTTGAAATTTGGCAGGTGTTCATAATTTCGGTGACAATGCATTATGAAATTTTTGTTTTAGAAAAAAATGGACATGATATATGATTATGATCTGATTCTATTGAAAATGGTATTGTGGGGTTTTTCGGAGTCAGATATTAGGAATTAATAATCAAGATTAGTAAAATCAAGATGGCGGCTCCAATATGGCTACGAGTTTAGTGATTTTGATCCAAATCGATTCAAAAGTGATACATAAGTGTTTTAGGGATCCGGGATTGTGATCTTTTAGACAATTTTCAATTTCAAAATGGCGGAAGAGCTTTGTGATTATGGTTAGATTCAATTCGAAATTGATATGTGGGGAATAAAGAGGTCGGAGATTAGAATTTTTTTGTAGAAATAGAATTAAATAAGAATTTGAAGACATTTTTGTTTGTTGATGTGGCCCGTTCAATTTGTCAATCCCAAAATCTCGGTCTGCGACTGCGCCTGTTCAAAAGATGTACTCACCAGAAAGTGTTCATAACATATTTATGATGTAGAACATCCTCTAACTATACACAGATCTCCATTATATTTTTGTCTTTCGAAATATATTTCTCCTTTCAATCAGTCATCTCAATGAAAATTAATGTTTACTTCCAGACTTTTACAAATTCTTTATTATTTCTATTCCTGGATGTTTAGTATTCAATATGAATTCCCTCCAAAGGAAACACTCTCAATTAAAAATGAAATATTACTGCAGAATTAGAAATTTTTCATCATAGTTTTTCTAATTAAAATAAAGCAATATTGTTTGGTCTGTGTGTGTGTATCTGTGTCAACCATATAAAAGATGATAGATCAATGAAACCATATGAGAATACTATTCTGTTTATTTGTATTAAAACGAAATAATAATAATGATATGATTCTTATAATTACTATAACTAATTATCTTTTAAAATAATGAGTTTGGAACTTTTTGTTCCTGCTCTTGTTTTTATTCTACTTGAAAAATCTTTACATTATTTGAAAACTTGTGTGCGTAACAACAGATCAACAATATATTTTCTGTGTTCTTTACATTTTTCTTGTGCCTCAAACCATTCGTGAAGATACTTGAAAAGTTGTTGATTTGCTTTGTCTCTAATATTGCTGATTATTTTTTTGGCATAGTATTTCTTGATATATTGGTTATAACACAGCATTGTCTTATATGTGAATTATCTTATTCGAAGATAATTCACATATAAGATATTCACATAATTGTAATTTTTGTGAAAAGTCAATAATTCATCATTATCTGTCAAATCTTTCTCGCTTTGTGAAATAACTCTACATTCACGACATTTAAATTGGTCAACACATTTTTTTACTAAGTAACCAGCAAGGTATACTACTGCCCAGTATTCCAATGTTGCGGAAAAATAATCTACTGTATCTGCAGGTGCATTTGACATTTCTGACGCTTTGCTTGTATTTGGAGACTCCTCCTCCTCCTCTTCTTTGAATAATTTCAAGGTGGTCTCTAGAGAATTGCCCTCTGCTGCATAAAAATGTTTTCATCCAATCCTGTGGAATTCGCACCCATTGGCGGCCTCATTTAATTTGTAACTATGTTCAATTTGAAGGCTGATCTGAATGACATGACAGTTAGATTTCTATTGTATCCGCCTTTTTGCCTAAATATTGAAAATTGATTATCCAGGGATCCTGTATGAGCCGCCCAGTGAGTAAAAATGTTTGTCGTTTTTGCCTTTCTTCTCTGGCAAATAATTTCACTGCATTTATTGTCTGCATTATGCCATTAAAACTGGGAATTCTACTTGGATTCCCTTTGGAATTCACCATCTTCACATTTTTAAAAAGATCATAGGCAGTGTTGCGTGCAGTCAACACTTCTGGATTTCCCAAACTCAAATATCAGATTTTCCTTCTCGTCATCATCTTCAGAATCATCTTTTGAGTGATGTTTGTCTGGGACAGCATCAAATGGCAACGGTTTGTGTTGAAGAAATCGTGGGACAAAATATCTGCTTAGACTAGTCAATGTAATGTCACCTGAAAAAGAAAAAATACTGATTGGTAACTCGATAAAACAACTTGTTAACGTTTTTATTTTCATAAGCTTTTATTTAGTTTCACCTATATTGGTATCTGACTGTGTGTTTGTAATAAAATTTTGCAAGTTGAATTTGACACACTTCTAATCATGCGATTGATTTGAAATTTGGTAGGTTTAGATAATTCCGGTGGAAATGCATTACGGAATTTTTGTAAAAAAAAATGGCG
Organism: Leptinotarsa defecta; assembly: GCA_015342085.1. Taxonomy (NCBI): domain Eukaryota; kingdom Metazoa; phylum Arthropoda; class Insecta; order Coleoptera; family Chrysomelidae; genus Leptinotarsa; species Leptinotarsa defecta. The sequence continues at coordinate 5,111 of WOGO01003946.1, read as the reverse complement.
GCTCCATAATTGCGGCTCCATTATGGCGGACAGGTTTTGTAATTATGGTTCAATTCTATTCAAAATTGGTATCTAGGGGTTTTCAGGATCGGAGATCCTGAAAGGATTTAGTTTTACCTGTTTCTGTGTCTGACTGTATCCACATACTCCACCTTGTGTGACTTTCATAATAAATATCCATCATTTCGTATTTTTTCTTAAATAAATTTAAGAGTAGCAAAAAGTTATTTTCAAAACTTGATATCTCGAAAACGGTTGAATTTAGAAAATAGTGTGCTATAATAATTTTGTTCAGAATTTTGATCAAAAATGAAATATGGAATAATACATGAGGTACTCTATTGGAGAAAATGCAAATTTATTTCTTCAAGACTTTTTGACTCATCCTGTATACTTAATTTTTAATGAATGTAGTAGATTTTGAAAAACCCTAAACCGTCTGTATTTTAACATTTTTGGCTGGCTATCTTACTTTAAGAGATAATCAACCGTTTCCATACATATCAGCGATCCTTTATAAAAAAAGTTGATGCAACAGTCATGGATAATTACCAGCTGATAATTATAATTCTCCAATATTCAGCAAAGTGGTGGTGATGGTTACAGGCGTGGTTCAAGAACTTGAGCAAGGCAATCAAACTGACCTGAAGCTTTGTGACCTAACCAAAATTGTGATTTACATGAAATACTGTTGAAAAAATTAGGGATTAAAGGTATTTCACTTCATCAAATTGAAACCTCTGTCAAATTCCCAACAACTAGTAATGTTCATGATACTCTGTCAAACTTCCAAACTGTCAAAAACAGCTCTCCAAAAGGGTCTGTTTTGGTGGTCTAATTAGATAAGGGTGACAGAAGAACCATATATCATTATTCGTTTGCAAAACTTCCACATGAAGAATGTTACATTGAATTTTTTGTAATATTGATAAAAGAGTGGGACTCTTGCAGAATAATAGATCCGTTGGAAGTTACTCTACAGCAACACTCTGAAATTGATATATTTTGGGAGCTGTTAAGGTTTCTCACCTAAATGAATTATCCATTGTTTACATCTTGTGGTATCTTCGACAGAAAAACGGAAAAATCTCAAACTATGGTCATTTCTAGTTAAGAGTCCACATTTGTTGTAGGCACATTAATTGCCAGACATCTGGAAATAAAAATAAAATTCTAAAAGGAACAAATAGATAACAACCCAATTAGGTGAATTTTCTGTTAAAATACTCAGTTAGTGCACATTCATTACATATTTTGAAATATGAAAATATTTTTTTCTAAATGAACAATACAAACTTGAAAATCAGGTCACTTGTTTCACAAGGGTACTAGCCAAAGACCAAAGAAATTAAAATATCAATTGTTAATGTATGTGGAGAGGGTGCACCAGAAGGTGAAATGTTATATGTCTCAAGATTATTTGGACAAACAATGGCCATTTAATTTCATTTTGGTGACTGCATGATTTATTCAGGTCATGAATAAATACCTATTCTCCAAAATTGCTACAACATAACCTAGTGCACCCACATTCATTTGTTGAATAATTCATTTTGGAAATACATTTGAAGGAATCTAATATCATGACATTTTGAAAATGATTATTGAAAATATTTCTACCTTTTTTCCATGTTCTGTCACAACTCACTCACAATTATTGTCTTATAAAAGTACAAATAGATCAAACTAATGACTACTAGAAGCACAAATAACACAAACTGTTTACGAGGAAAATGATAAAACCACACCAGACATCACAAAAATTCGCTACTAATAACAACCTCTTATATGCCTATAAATTGTATTGCAGATGGCTGGCTGCGTACGACGCGAAGACAATATCAGTCAGAAACATAAAAACTATCATTTACTTTTTACTATTTTTCACTACGACACTTTCCATCTCATTCTTTTATCTCTTTTTTGGACTTCACGGTATTGGCGTCATCTTCTAATCATTTACACGTCCTCCAATGATAACTCCATAAGGTTGACTGACTATAAATCCTTGAACAATTTTCGGGTTATGCACTTCGAAACTCAAAACGTCAGTTTCTGTATGCACTTTATATCTAATACCTTTATATCCGAGGATAAAAGTACATTTTCCGCTAAACGCGGAAAATTTCATTTGTAGCCCATTTTGTTAAGTGAAAACAACTCACTCGTAATGAATCAACTGATTCCTTATATAATTTTGAAGCTTTTTTTTCCGAATTTATACTCGTGCAAAAATCATCCATGTAGATATCTCGTGACATAAATATCGCCGCCAGTGGAAATTATTTCACTTCATCCTCAATTAATTGTTTGATAGTGCTTAAAGCCGAAAAAGGTGACGATTTCAATCCAAGATCTACAACTTTTATTTCGTAGAAGTCAATTGAACGATCTGGACTAAAACGCCACAGTAATGATTCTCAATAATCTGTCTATATAATGACCGAACGTCTACGGTCAATGCTGCTTTGAATAGTCGAAAGTTCAATAGTAAAGTAACTAACTCTGCCTGAAACTTGCTCCTTCGTTATGAGATATCATTTGAAGAAACACAGTTATCCGTTGGAGCACTAACATTTAGAACTATCCGCACCGAAGTGCTTGGACTACTTGGTTTAATCACTAGATGATGACAAATATAACACGATGGCGCCTCGTTTGCGTCAATATCCAATGATTTCGTATGACCTTGGTCTATAAAATCAATTGAATTTTCCTCCGGCACCGAAAAAAAAAAAAACGAAATGATTTTCACGTACTATTGGAACTTTTCCCATAACAACATAACCTAAAGTTGTTTTTAACGCTACAGGAGTACCCGCTACCCCAGTAATCCGACCTTCTTCCAATATATTAGCAAACGTTTCCACTCCCAAAATCCCATCAACTTTCGCAGGTTTATCGAAATTATTATCCGCTAATTTCACCTCATGTGAAGCGGGAAATGCGCTTATATCAATTTTAAATTTTGTCAATTTGTTGTTGATTTTATCGAGAACTAGTACCTTGATTGTATATTTCCTTTGTAGATTATACCGGCAAACAACTGTAAAAACTGTACTTTCCTTAACTTTCTGAATGGAACCTCCTAAGCCGTATACCAAAAAATTATTACCTATTTAAAATCTTCAAGCCCAACCTTTCACAGCACCCGATTATCAGCGAATTGGCTTCACTACCCGAATGTAAAATGAATCCAGCTGTAGCATTCGGCTTCAAATTTGTTTTCACGAAAATCAGCATAAAAGAAAGCGAAGTTGTATAGTTTGAATCATCCTTTAAATATATCGTATTATGTTCAGAACACAAATGCACATCAATCGCTGATGTATCAGTACTAACTGTTTCCCCCCTTAGGATGTGATCCTAAGGTCACATCCCCTTCGATCCACGTACTGAATTTTCCCAAATGAAGCAAAATGTGATATTTTCTGAAACACACAATACACAACCGCTCGTTTGGACAATTTTTCACACTGTGCTCATTTGACAAACAGTTGTAGCACCAGCCATTGTCTCTAACAGCTTCATATCTTTGTCACGGTGACAAGGATTTGAATATACCATATGTACCCAAGTGATGACCTGTTTTCTAACAGAAAACGCATGTCAATTCATCCCTTTTCTGTTGATTCACCACAGAATATTTGATTGTACAAAAATCCTAACAGAATTGTGATCTAATTTAGCCAAAGCCTGATACAGCAACATGAATACTGCTAAATCTGGTAAATTCAATTTTTTCAGTGCCGAGACAGCTACATCAAATCTTTCTAGAAAAACATCTAAATTTTTAACCGTTTCACTTTGCAACGGCTTGAAATAAAAAAATTGTTATGAATAACTGTCCGCTATCATCCGTTTATTTTCATATTTTTCGGTCAGAGCCTTGTACGATATATTATAATTATCGCCGGTGATAGAAAGTCCCGCACAAATTCCCGAGGCTGGTCCTCGTAAAATTCCCACTAAATAGTGATACATACCTCTCGAAGCATAGCTTTAATCGATGTCACCATCGAAGATCATCTCAGAGTCATTTTCGGAGTCACAATACAAACTCGTTTTCTTGATTTCAATAATGATTTTCATATTTTTCATTTGTTACCCATGACCGAAATGAGCTGATGCGCCACACTGACACGTCAGTCAACTTTCCGCATTTCTACCACACCTGCATCTACAAGGATGAGTCCGATCATGAGAAACAATGATATCATTGCTTCCCTACATCTTGATAGTCCTGAAATACTTCAAATTAATGAGTTTCCTATGAATAGGTTTATGACCAATACGTTTTTGAGGACAGATAATATTTTTTCATCTATTGGACTGTTTGTATTGTACTAGGGACGAAGAAATTTTTAAAAATGAATGGCTGTTACTTGTCTTCATAGACAATACATTCATCTTTCATTTTTTGGATATCGTGACAGGGTACTGATAAAAACCATTTGTTGTTCATTTGAAATACATATTCATTTTGCAAAGGAATTGAAACCAGGACATCGTAACCTCAATAGCGGTATTTTTATGAATTTAAAATTGAAATGAGTTCATTGTAATTACAAGAATTCTCTTCCCAAGAACTCACCGTTCTCCGTTATCTGTGTCGAAGTTAATATATTTCGTACTGCATGCAAGATAGATGTAAACAAATAAATGCAAAGATGAAAGTTGATACAGTACAAAGTAGGTATATTTAAATTCCTGACCTGTTTGTTTGTCTCTGCTTGACATTGTGGTATATACACGTGGCACATTGTGAATTCTGCAAATTTCAAACAAATCTGATACGTTCATCCGAGATATAGGAAACTACAATAGGAAAGAAAATAATTAATATATCTTTGAAAATTTCCTTTCAATATTTTTTTCTCAACACACGATTGTCAATGAAGAAGGATACTGAAGAACAAATATCAGAGTCAAGATCCATGACACATATATAAGCTACCAAATGAACTCTTGAATGCTAGTAGAAGGGGATCTATGAATTGCTGCTATTGGGACTTGTTTTGCGTTGATTGAAATGTCTAACTTGATTACTGTTATTTCTCCAAAATTATGAAATTCATATGTATATGCCAGACAACCGTATGTTAGTGATG
>WOGO01003945.1:0-13752 GCA_015342085.1 Leptinotarsa defecta | reverse complement strand
TATACTTGTTTCCTTATAACAGTCAGTTGGTTTGGCACATGTATGGCAATACAGTAGATCATCACCTGTTAAAAATGTCATTTTCAGATGTTTCATCAATAAGCTTTGTACGGACTGGTAATTAGTCATATTAGGAAAAGCTGGATGAAGTTCCAGAAATTCACATAAGTTTTCGCTACCTCTCGAACATTCACTACAAAGTAAACAACTGAGAATTTTTCCATTAAAACATAAATATACATATTTTGAAACTGCTTGTCCATCTAATAAATTTATGCTACAAAAATGGATACCTACCCAACCAATGGAAAGAGTCAAGAGGTATAGGATATTCACGTTAAGAAGAGAATGACGTCACAAGATGACAAGTTACGGAGTTGCCAACATGTGCACTATTTCGAACTTTCAAATTTGTTTGTACTGTTGATTTGTTTTATTGCTATTAACCTTACTTACTAATAATTTACTTAGTTGAAATACAACTTTGTTGAGAATGTTTCGACCATGCTTTGAGCATATTTAATATACGCAGGTCTTATCAATAGAAATGATTAGTTCTGAAAAAAAAGCAAGACTGACAGTTTTCGAGTTTTTTTCGATTCAGCAACTTCTGAAATTTTACTATCAGTTGAGCAACTTAACAACGTGAATATCCTATATACACGTTTACAAGGCTGGCAACAGATACGAAATGAAGAATTATAGACCACTGTCTATGATAGATAATTCCTGCAAAAATGTTTGAACAATTGGTCAAGAAATGATTGCTTGATTTTCTTTACAAGCACCATGTTATAACCGACAAACATTTTGGATTCATTCAAAACTCGAACACTGAAAACGCTGTTTTAGATTTTATGTAACACATAATAGAAATAATGGATGAATCATCGAAATGTTTGACTGTTTTTCTTGTTGGGAAAACTTTTTGGGTACGGAATACGAGGGCACAGTTTGGAATTATTGCGAAATTATTTGTCACAGAGAACACAAAAGGTGTCTTAAAATGAGATATAGGGAACACTTAGCACACCTTAAATATGGAAGACCATCATCTCATTAATCTCATCATACCATACATCTCATAGGCATCCAGATGCCTATGAGAGTGTAGAAATAAGTTAACATAATCTACTATGAATAACGATGATGGACCAATAGTCCATAGTATACTATATATATATACCGGTAGATGGTAGCCGGTCGGTTCGACGTGGGTGCCTTAATCACTCACTCAAATCGACCGCCGTGTTGGTCGCTGGTTCAAGCCCCAGGCTGAACGATCGAGTTTCACTTGCTATCGTACAACCGTGTTAGGAATCACACGTTCAAGACCTTAGTACTTAGCTCGCACAAGTTTCGACTTTTGAGAGTTGTCGATCGTAGGGATGTTGGTTAAAGGAAAAACAGATTCTAAACAGATTTTTTTAAACACAATCTTACGCAATTAAGTATCGATATTGCCAACTGCACAAAGTATAATGTATTCATTTCAGTAAGTCAATTATAAGGGATAATAAACACCTCCTCCAGTAAAATCACGACCGTTAACTCGATGATGTAATTAAGCCAGTAATAAATTACTCATGGAAATTAAATTGCGGCGGCTAGGGCTTTAACTGCATGTTAATGATCCAGTTATGGTATGGTTCAGCGACCTCTTTACAAGTATGTTTAGTTAATAGCGTCTCTTCGATAAAATTCCAACAAGTCGACTTTATTCAAATGGTATACCTTAGAAAATGGAAGGTTATTTGCTACGTAGCATTTAGTTTTCTGTGTACGTTACTATATAATTATTATATAATTTTTAGTTTTCTAAAGTAAAATAAAACTTTCTGCACCGAGGTGGAAAGTTTTCTAATTTTTCGACACACAAAATAATAGAATTAGTCAAGGAAAATGCAAAATAAATGATAGGAAAGTATGTATATGGATGCTGTACATTGTCAAAATGACAAATTGCATAAACTAATAAAATATCGGAAGAAAAATATGACCAATATTTTGAAAGAAGGTATTCTTGTTAGAACCAAACATTTTATCTTGTAATAATTGCGCTGAAAAGTTCGTAAGCTAACATAAAAAAATTATAAAATGTTTAAAATCTGTTTTTCCGTTAATCAGCTGTCGGCCCCATACGAACGACAACTCTCAGAAGTTGAGAAACTTGTGCGAGCTAAGGACTAACGAGGTCTTACCTTTTAACTTGTGATTTTATTATTTGTCTTCAGCCACAAAATAGGCCTCAGTTTCGACGATTATATCTGCATTGGCAGTGACAATTTGCTAACGAAAATAGAAAACACAGAAAATTCAAGTATAACAAAAGAAATATATTTTATTTATCATGGACTATATATTTACTTGATCGATAAAGCTTAGGCTGAGTTTTATCGTACTGTCTTCCAATTTTAGATGTGCTGAATCCAAGATCTGCAATATGTAGTGCTGAATTGTAGGTTAAATAGAAGTAGAATTAGAACTGTGTAGTACTTTGAGACACCCTGTTTACTCCAGTGAATACCCGTTATATTTCCGCCATGTTTTTTCTTCCATAAGATTTTTCATTCATCACTCTGAATAGCCGATGGCAGCAGACAAAACAAACGCCATCACTATCACAGGGTTCCACAGGGTTCAATTCTCATACCGATCGTTGTTTTTAATTTAATTTCCCTCAGCTGCCGATGATCACTAGGACCACGGAACTGGTGCGCGACAAGGGGACTCTGCTGCATCGGTTTAGTCACTAAAGTATCTCTCTGAAACGCGCCCCGGAACAAGCTTGTTCATTTACTGTTGGGTGTTCTGCAAGGTTCCTATCGGAGGTCGTAAAATCAGCAGAATGGACCTGCTCAAATTTACACGCATTTTTTCATGTGGAATGACGTCCGATTCCTGTAGCTATATTAATAATATCAAAGCAATTGTGAACAGTAATGTGTAAACCATGAAATGTGATTTGAAACGAAAGGTTCATTATTCAATTTGTCTAATTGGGATGGGTTTAAATCATTAACATTTATTTCATTGAATTTTAAAGGTTTAAGTTTTGGAAAGTTCTGTTTTTCGGGAAGTCCTGAGCAACATTCGTATGGTGTTTTAATTTCAATTTCAACGGCTTAGGCAGCGTAAATTTGCTTTCGGGGTAATGTTTCGTTGCTGTGCCGCTGTTTCCGATTTCAAGGGTGGAAATACGAGAAACAATCTATGATGGCGCTCCTAGGGTCAAAATACTCCAGAGGTAAAATAGCTCCTCAATCAGATCTCCGGATGAGAGCTGATTCAAGGGCATCATCCTGCAGTTATTCGGAAACCACTATTTCTGACAGTCAGCAGGATATTCCTAACATCAGACCATGTTTCATGGTGAATTTCATTAGTTCGGACTTTCATTGTGTAATATGATATAAAATGATTTGAAATCCCTGAAAGAATCAATAAAATTAAACTGAATAGATGAATATAACAATTACATTAAGCAAAAAATCATAAAATGAAATTACAATAAAATAAAATAAATGCAACAATTGGAAATTGAACAATAAAAAGAAATAAAAATTGAAAGATTTCAAACCAAGTTACTTCATGATATTTCGATAATAAGTATCCACAATCGCTGACTGGCTGAAAGAGAGAGCCAAATGCATATTGGAACGCGCCAGCCCAGCAATGATAAGGTTTCAAAATAATAACACCGTTGGAAGAGGTATACTATGATTCAGGAGGCCACAGAACGATATGAAGAAATAAGAAAAGAAACCTTGGAAGAGGATCATGGAGCAATATTTGCCAAGATTGAAAGCACGTGCTTGAAGATCCGCCAAGATATAGAGAATACCTACAAAAGGAAGTGGGGAAAGTTGGTGAGGGAACAATGCCCAAATGCAGATCGAAAACAGGACAACTACGAAGCCGCCAACGTCATCAACATGAGTCCAGGCCGCTCACGGACATAGAGGAATCCTTGTTGAGGAAAGGACTAAACTTCGCCATTGCACCCACCTTTTCCCCCCACTTTGGAGATAATTACTACAGTGAAATCCACCAATTCCCATATTGGTCAGATCGAAGCCGAATAATTTAGATGGTAAATCAGAAAACAACTGAATCGAGCACCAGTTCCAACACCTAACATCAGCAATGAAGAACGTAGAGCTCTGAACGGCCTACGCAGAGACAACAACCATCAAGATCCTACCTGCAGATAAGGAAAACGCAACTGTTGTTATGGGTATTGATCTCTACGAACAGAAGGTCGACGAGGTTCTTCAGAAGGGACAATACACGAAGATCGTATGGGACCCTACTGCATCAATTGAAAAGAAGTTGTACCAGATACTAAGACAATTTTTTGGAAAAGGATAGATCATCGCTCACACTGCACCAAATAAGCCAATTCACTTGTATGGACTACTCAAAATCCAGAAGAAGGGTGTTCCGCTCAGACCGATCATTAGCTCCAGATATTCAGCTACTCAAAATTTGTTCAGATTTTTATTGCCAATAATACAACCATCATAAGGAAAAACTTTATCTTTCGTGAAGAATTCAAAGCATCGAAGTCAAAGAGCAAGTTCAACTAATCAGTTTCGATGTGGAAAACCTTCACACCAACGCTCCTGTCAAAGAAGCACTTCAAATCATACAGAGGAAACTATTCGAAAATGGGCACCTGGAAGATCATTTTCACAATGGAGAAGGAAGTCTATAACGAATAGTCATTCTTAGACGTATTGGTGAAGAAGCCGACACTAAGTGGGAAATTTCTGTATACCGAAAATCCACTCACACTGGACAGTATCTGAACCAAGAATACAACCACCATCAATCGACTGAAAGAAGAATCATCAAGACTACTACTAAAAGAACATTGAAAGTTCGCATGGCCAAGCACAAGAAACACATTCAGCGAGGAGAAACCAGCAAATCATGAATAGCAGAGCATGTTTGGACTCTTTAACATAACATCAAGTGGTCCCAAGCTGAGATCATCCATAGAGAGAAACACTAGTTTAGGAAGAAATTTAAAGAAACCATATAAATGTTGTCCAACAACGCATTCAGCCAAGCTAGCGTAGAAATACACAACATTTGGAAATTCATAATCAAGCGGAAAACAGCCAACCCCCGCCAAACGGTCAGCTCCAGCTAAACTGGTGAAGCGTAGAGAGAAAGAGAGAGAAGTAGGGATAGGTGAAAGCACTCGAATTACCTATAGTCATCTCTCGGAGGAATGAGTCGAGTCATCACTCGAAGACGATTGTGTATACCAACAATCGAAACATCGTGAAGTAACTTGGCTTGAAACCTTTCAATTTTTATTTCTTTTTATTGTTAAATTTTTTAACGTTGCTTTTATTTTATTTTATTGTAATTTCATTTAGCTCCCGCTAAAACTGATGAAGCCGAGAAAGGGAAGAAGGGATAGGTGAAAGAACTCGAATTACCTATGAATAGTCAGATGTCGGAGGAATAAATCCAGCCAGGTATGGGTAACCCTTGAATGGCGGTACTGATATCTGAGGACTTCATACCGCCAATATCCCACCAGTCATGAACCCATTTGTCCTTCTTCGACATAAATCAGCTAAAAGGGTAAGGGAGCTGGGCTCCAACCAGTCTAAAACCAAGATGATTATCAGAATAAGTCCAGTTATCACCCGAAGACGATTGTGGATACTAACAATCGAAACGTCGTAAAGTAACTTGATTTGGAATCTTTTATTTAATTTTCATTTCTTGTTAATATTTTTTTTTAATTTCATTACCATGAAAATTGAACCAATAATGCCATTAATGGTTCAATTTTTTTGATTTTTTGGTTGTTGGTTGTATATTATTTCATTGTAATTTCAGTTTTTTGCTTAATATAATTATTTTACAGCTAATCTTTTTAATTTTTTACAAATACTTTCAAGGATTTCAAATCAATTTATATCGTATTAGACAATGGAAGTCCGAACTAATGAAATACATCACGAAACATTGTCAACCACCTACAAACAAACTTGTTTTAAATGTTAATAACTGTCACACATAGCATTATTATCAATTAGGGATGGTGACAATCTATTTCACAAATTTTACCATTGTAAAATAAGGGTTTACATTTTTCATAATAAGGGATAATTACATATCACAGTATATGATGTACTTCAGTTCTATTATCCAGTATAGGGATTGCTACGGTATACTTCATAAATTTCGGGTTCCACGAGAGGTATTTTCAAAACATATACAACTTTTGAATCTGTTTGAAATTCTGCAAGTTCTCTTATTTCAAGATACTTAGCTGAATTTTGATTGCAAAGATATACAATTGTTTTGTAATGATTCTGAGACATCTCTTTGACCAAGTCATTAGGTCTTATAATTGATGTGTGAATTATACTTAATCTTGCGAAAGTGATCAACTCTAAAATTAATAATCTTCTGAATAGAGATAACTTTCCATTAGAGTTGGGTATATTTCAATTGTTTTATATTTTGCTTCTACTAGTTGTGAATTATTAGTTGTGAATTATAATATCTTCATTGAATGTAGCTTCATCACCTTGCAATTTTTAAATAGTTTCATTGAAATTTTTCATTACAAAAGTTGTTACTGAAATTGTTTTCTTTAATCAATTCTGGACTTGGTGTTCATCTTGATATAATTGATTTATCGAGTTTGTGAAGTATTCACAATCTGATGAATCGAGATTACCGCATATGGTTTTCCATATACTTCCTATAAAGGTTAATTAAGTCATGTTTTTGTCTTAAATCAGTTTTTTGTATTGGTACTGTGAATTTTTAGGTATCTATTTTTATTTGACAATATTTTGATTCGAGATTTTGAAATTCAGCGTGGTTTGTGCTTTGACATCAGCCTGAAAATATGACATTCTTGGATTATCGGTTTCGACAACTGGGATTATTTCATTTAGTATACTTTGGTTATGATCTAATGCTTTTCTTACGGGGGTAAGGCTTTATACACCAGTAATGTCCAAAGGTCGTTAGACATTTTTGCATTTGCTAATTATTTGTTCTTGGTTATATGTTAATTGGTGGTCAAAATGGACACTAATATGTCTTGGCACAATCATGTCGCTGAAATTGCAAAGGTTGTTTCTCAAAAGCCTTGAACACTGTTCCGAACCAGAAAACTGTACACACCTCAGCAACTTTTGATGCTTTATAAAGCTCAGATCAGACCTTCTTTGGATTATTGTTCTCATGTATTAAGCTTCACCTCTATACCCTGAGGCTGCTGATTCCATCCAGAAAACAGCCATCCGCCTGAGACACGAACATGGAGAATTTGTCTCTCTTTTTTAGATACTTTCACATGACGTGTTGATTCCACCAAGAGCGGTATATATCAGAAATACGCAACGAACTGTGCGGCTGCTCATCGTTTTGAGGTTCAACTCAGTAACCTCGAATTTCACTGCTTAAGAAATCTTTCATTTGAAGAACTGCGTTTATTTGGAATGCACTTCCCGAGAACGTATCGATTCAAATACAACCTGAATCGCTACTTTCGCACAGGCACCGCTGTTAGAGCGCCTTGAGGATTTTCCTGTAGTGCTTGTGTTCTGTCCTTGAAAAAATTGTTTATTCGGGGGTCTACCTAAGGTATGTCCTAAGACAAGTTCGTTTGGTGTAAAACCATGCGTTTTATTTATCGAATTGTTGTAACATATTATTGCATAATATAACAATATAGCTGATGAATGTCCGTCAGGGGTTTCTGTTACATACGTACTGATAATTTTTGTCAGTGTAGCATGAAACTGTTCTAAAGATCTGTTTGATTGGGAATAGTCTGTATTTGAAAAGAATATACTTGAGTAAACTTTGTAAGTTCGCCTCTGATAGTTAAGACGTGTTTATCAGTTGGAAGTTGTGAGATATCAATGTTGATAATTTTAAGAGGTGTTTTGTTTTTGATGACAAAAGAATTACTGAGTTTTTTTTAATTTTTTTATTTTCGACAGATTTCACATTTTTTAATATTATTTTTTTCGTCTTCTGTTAAGTCTTGCCAATCATATTTTTGTTTTATTCTTCTTAGAGTTTTGTTTATTCCTCTATGAAGGTTGACTTTACCAATATGATATTGATCTACTAAAATGGGTATTTGGTCACGATCGGGTGTTGAAATTGTTTTCACAAAATATAAATTTGATATCACGTCTGCTAAAATGTTAATATGTTTTTATGACTTTCATCTAATAATTTAGAATCTGAAAATTAAATATTCGAGTAATCAATTACTGATATAGTTTGACAAAGTTGGTGGAAATTTTGAAATTCTTTTTGTGAGAGTTTCTCGAGAGATTTCAGATGTTTCAGTAATAACCTTCAATATCACTGTTGTTTGTCAAGCTTTTTCTATGAAATTCAAAAGCGTCTTTGAAATGATTGACCTTTATACGAGACAAGGCTTCTGTGTTTTTATTATATTTTCCAGGTTTATATATTTGTTCTTAATCATATTCTTCAAGTTTTAGTCTCCATCTGGCAAGTCTACTACCAGGGTCTTTCATACTGAAGATCCACGTTAATGATCTATAGTCTGTGGTCACAATATAATTTGAATTTTCTGAAATATTTTACTGCCCACTCTATCGCGAGTTCTCTTTCAATAGTGAAATATTATGTTTTTTGGGGACGTAGTCTTCTTGTGATAAAATTGCTCCAAGGACGAATGCGCTAGCGTCCGTTGTTAGAATGAATGGTTCATTGAAGTTGGGATATATTTGCACGGGTGAATGGATTAGAATATCTTCGAGTTCTCTAAATGCTTTTTTATATTCTTTGTCGAATAAAAATTGTTGTTTTTTCTGTAATAGTCTTGTCATTGGTTTTGTTTTTTTGGCAAACCTGCTAACCCTAATGGCAAAGTTGGTTTAAATCTGCGGTAATAACCTGCTAATCCTGAGACATATTTAATTTCCTTTTGGTTAATTGGTTCTCGATATTCAATTAAAGCTTCGATTTCATCGCTACTTCTTTCTTTAGAAATTCACATTTACAAGGTTGAATTTTGAGATTTGCTTTTTTTAAACGTTTAAATTTTTCGGTTAATCTGGAAACATGGTCATGGAGTGTTGCAGAATAGATAATTATGTCGTCTATATAAACTGAACATATTTCTAATAGGATGTTATCCATAACCAGTTGAAAGGTTGAAGTACGAGTGAATTCGCAAATGTCCCTTTTCTATTGAAAATCTGTTTTTAGAATATCGTTTTCATATACTTCAATTTGGTGGAAACCTAAGGCTAAATCGAATGTTGCAAAGTTGGTGCCCTGTACGAGTTGATCTAATAAGTCAGTAATGCTTGGTAGGGGATACTTATCATCAACAGTTACTTGATTTAGTCTTCTGTAATCAATGATTACTCTCCATTTTTGTTTTTCGGAGGCGTCTAACTTTTTTGGGACAACACATACTGGAGATGACTAGGCTGAAATTGAAAGTATCATGAAGTTTTGATCAAACATTTTTAATATTTGGTATTTCACTTCTTTCTTATGAATTTGGGGGTACCGATGATATTTTGTGAATATTGATTTTAATATAATTTATCTCCTTCTCAATAGAAAATATCGAAAAATTCGATACATGAGTCTTCTATTAGTTCTCTTTCTTAATCATTGAGATGTTCAAGTCTGAGATTATTTTTCATTTCATTCCTTATATTATGGGAGGTTCATTTTCATTTGAATTTTGATTGAAACATTTTAATTGCATATCTTCATTTGAATTTTGAATTGGTTCTAATTTCAAGTCAGAGAAATCAATTGTTTTCTTAATTGGATTTGCATTTACGATTGTTGTAACGAATTCGCATTTTTCATTTGTCTTTATTAATGCGTTGGGAAGTCTCTTTCTCTTTCGAATAATTTTATATAATATTAGACAAAGGGTATTGGAATGCTCCGCCAGGGGCTTCACTAGATGTTCCTATCCACAGAAGGATCCAACAGGGTTTGACGATTGTGGTTGTCTTGGGATTCGCTGCCAGGGGCTTCGCTATGTGTTCCTAATCCACAGAACTCTCAAGACGGGGTTTTGTGTGTGTTTTCTTGTTTGTTGCGTTTTGTGGTGCTTGTCTTGGTTGTGGAGGATGAAATACTACTTCGTAAATCCACTGCTCCACTGCGGATGAGTAACGGCTTGCAACTTACACACACTTGTTTCCTCAGCATCGAAGAGACCATCCTTCTACTTGGGTTGCTTTTGGTTCTTTTTTTTTTGATGATCTGGGGATCAGCGGTGATTTCTCTGGTGCAACTTTTGTTCGCTTCAGTTTTTGGAATTCTACGTTTTGGGAATCCTTACAACTGCGCCACTTGTTATATTTGAGATTCTCAAATAAAGTTTCCAAAATGTTTTAATCTACAAAATACCAAGATACACTATAAACAATCGCTTGGCCAAATCAATGACGAGGATCTGGTGTCTCCTGTTTCTTACGACATAGTACTAGACAATGAGCCATTGTGCTATTTTATATAATGGAAATATCAAGAACAACGAAAATTAAGCTAACCATGAGGTAAAATGGTTACAAAATCAATTAGAATACTTCCAAAAGAAGCACTTATTCCAAAACACCAGAACTACAACACTTTACTCCACGTGTGTTTCAAATAATGCTAGCCATAAGGTAAATTGGTTACAAAATCAATCAGAATACTTCCAAAAGAAGCACTTATTTCAAACATCAGAACTACAACACTTTTCTCAACGTGTGTTTCAACAACCAAGTCTTCTGAAGATGGAGTAAACTAAGTCCTTACTCTGAAAATAGTCTGTATTTATATCTAACAGAGTGCACTTTCTGGTACATATAATCGATTTCGGATAGAAATTCGCTGAAAATTTTCTCGTAAAAGTTTCCGCTAACAAAGTAACCCATAGAAAGGTAAACAATGGGCTGTTTGGTAGCCGGCATAATTTTATTTCATAATTTACCACAGGAATTTTTGGAAAATTTCGTTGAAGTATACATCAATCCTTAGATGGTTTGGTATATTTGTTCTTTGATTTATCCGAAGTGTCTATGCTGACTATGAACCTGACTGAACATTTTTAGGAATGCAAACAGAATTTTTGATAGCTGCTTTCTAGTGTAAACCATTACATGATTCATCCGCAAACTAAACCGCCTATTGTCATTATTAACTTCAGTGTGCGGTACAATTTTATCGCCACATCATAATTGAATTTTACGGAGGAATTAAGTTTTCATTACGTCACTGATGTTTTGGCTGTTAACTTCACACCGTTTCGGATAGTTGTTTTGAAGGGCAGGTAGTGGCTTCAATTCATTTCAATTTATTATCGGAAGTTTTACTACATACCACAGACAAATGAGACGGAAGATAATTCATTAGTAAGTGATAGAAAGCGTTTCTATGTATTACTGGTAGGTATTTCTATCCAGCTTTGTTGATGTTGACTTGTTAATAAGAAGCTATTGAAAAGTCGTAGTCGATGTTATTCCTGAAAATCAACTATTGAGTGTTTGTGAAAACAAAGTAGAAAGTAAAACCTTCAGCATACTACTGATACAATAATTTTCCATAACTATCAATCCAAAAATATTTCATCTATATTGTACCAAATTACTTTATATGGGTATATTGTACAATAATTAGCAAAAGTCCGCAACGTATTTGAAAAATGTTCATTTAATTATTTGTTCGTTCATTTTTTTTGCACTCGTTTCTGAATATTTAGATATTCCAAAAATAAAAAAGAGTTCATTATATTTTTTGGGCTATGCAGGAGATCATTATTACTAAATTTTACTGCTATGTTACTACTATATATGCTAGTGGCCTAACTACTACCTGTAATTGATCGTACCTCTTTTCAATACCTCTAATTTGTTGAGTATGTTTTCTATGTTAGTGCTTATCTCTAATATTTATCTGTTTTTTATTAATACGTATAAGCCCAAACAAAGGGCTATTAGAAATACGACCTTTGTCCCTATTCATTGCGTAATTTTTGTTCTGGTGTTTGGAAAGTGTTTTCAATAGATTAATTTTACGCCAGAGGTTCTAGTACGAACTTCAAATAAAGTCTCTGACCAACAATCTTCACATTCTGATTCGTTTGAATTATTAGAATACGACTAAAGAACAGTATTCATACCGCACGCTGTAAATTCATTACGAAATGACTAGTAAAAATAACAATACTTTACTTGCCATACGAGTATATTCCATGATTCCATGAATAAAAGTAGAAAAGTAACCTAGTGTTTTCAATGACGAACATTGTTTTAGTGTTCGTTTACAAACACCCACAGTCCGGTTTAAATACCGCAATTAACATGAAGTAATCAAAGCGTTTGAAGTTCACCTTCACAGCGAAACTAATATAATGAATAATATTGGTAATGCTCTGTAGTTGATAGGATTCAGATTTCTGGAAAAGTCAGGTGGAAGTGTTCAAATAAATAAAAAGAAACGAATATAAGTTACCAGTCAGAGGTTAGTCTAGCAGATGATTTTCATTCATATGGCAGAACGGTCCTTGCAAAAGTTAATCGAATAAAACACCTACAAAACGGTTTCAAGGTAACACTCATTAGTCAGCAAAAATACAACACAAGCCGCAGTGTGTTACAGTGGGGCTTTGTCTATGAAATGGAAGTGTTATTAGTTACCGAATTTTTCTCAAAGATCAAGGGATCTTCATAGTGGATCCACGTTGGGGTAAAGTCAAGTTTGGGTTTGATCTTTCCTGCATTGATGAGAGGTAATACCGCGAAACCGGTCTCTAGGTGATCTACTAGATCAATTTCGGCGAGGACCTGCTACTATATGAACGAAAAGCGTCTGTAAGATTACCCTCCGTGCGTGAGGTAACTTGCATAAATGTCTGTCGGAGATAATTCAATGTCTATCGTGGAGTTAGCTGGGAAAGTAATTGTTTTTCCGAGAGGCATTTACCAGATCTTACTCTGTAGAAACGTTGGGAGAGATTATTGTTCAGTGTTATATTTCCAAATATTTATTTTCTATATTAAATGTCAATATTTCTACATACACCTTTCACAAATAATAATGAATGTAAAAAATGATGATTACATCTGAAATGACAAGTATCATTTACTTTTAACTCACCTTTTTTTAAGGATAAAACACAAGTAAAATTCTTAAGGCGTTCTAAGAGCGGGGCCTGTGCGAAAGTAGCGATTCACGCCGGACGAAATTCAACTATGTGATTGTTTGAATAATAAATGGTACGAAAACAACACACAGCTGCTTGTGTAGCAGCGGAAAGACCGTCAACTAACGCAGTGGAAGTACAGATTATTTGAGCAATGCAAGAATCTTTCAGTATATCTTTTTGTCTTTAATTTTGAACAAAATGCATTATATATAAAATAATATATGAAATCAAAAAAAATAACATAATCTAAAATGAAGGCATTTAAAAAAAATTGTGAAAATTGAAATTGAGAACTTGAATTGGCAGAACTTATTCGTTATCGATGGTAAAGCTATCATAATTAAGACTAATGGTTTTGAACATTTTCTATAGCCTTTGACACAAGTGCAACCACTCCTTTATTTTTACCATACATATTTTTGCCTCCATTAGTTGTTATAGATTTCAAATTTCTCCATCGAAGGTTCTTTTTATTAATGGCATTTTCAACTCCCTTAAAAATATCTGCCCCAGTTGTCGTGCCGTGAATACTATCAATATCAAGAAGTTCTTCATAC
>WOGO01003944.1:0-13752 GCA_015342085.1 Leptinotarsa defecta | reverse complement strand
TCCATAGGACGTTTTTTCCTTAAAATGGGTCTAAGAATTACCTCCTTAAATATTAGCATGTGTTTAAGGAACACCCTGTATAGAGTACAAAGTTCTCTATCGATCAGTGTATACCACAGTATATACCAAACTAATAGTTATTTCAATATGGATTTTCATCAAGTATCTGCCAGTTCCATTCAATTCCTATCAACTATTTTTGTAATGAACTATGTAAAATTCAAAATGAAAACCTGAACCCGTGACGTTGAATGAATCCAAAACTAGAACTGTAGCACTCTTCTCCTCAAGCACTTTAGCAACCAAGTTGGTGCGTACAGTTCTTACTTAGGATATATACGACTTGAAAATATCGAAATTTTTACTCATAACATCACAGGCCATTCACTTTGGAATTCAATTAGTTTAAATCTAACCATCTAACATGTAAGTCGATAAGAAAAAAGGCCCTACATAAATTTGAATTTCAATTCAAATGAGTTGAAAAAAATTATAAAACGAGCCTATTATCCCTTTAGAATAACAAGGTGACTAAGTCCCTTCTTTTAGAGAAACGGTACGAAACTTCAGAGAGGGTGATTTGTTAGGTCGTTCTAAGAAAAAAAGTTGTTCCTATGAACATATGTCCGGAGTTGCTTCATTTCTGAGATACAGGGCGTTGAAGTTTGAAAAAAAAACGGTATTTATAAAATATCCCTTACACCGATTTGGTTAAAATTTGTTACAGTTATTTGAAGTGATAAGGAACTTATTTATCTCGAACTAGATTGAAATTATTAGGTCCATTGGCATCTCAGTGGGCAGCACGGCCAACAATATTGAGAAAAAAAGAACGCCATCGACCTTTTTTGCAGTTTTTAATTTTTTTAGATTAGGCAACTGAAATATCAAGCTTTGTTTTCGAGAAAAAAAATCACTTCTAAAAACTATCCATGGACAACATCAAATAAAAACCAAAAGTAAATGATAAATGATTTCAACATCAAAGTAAATGAAAAAAATATCTATCTTCTAATAAAATATACGAGTGAAATCGATTTATCATTGATTGTCGGACATGTTTAATAATATCTGGAGTATTCCTTATGACATTGCAATTGTCAATTATTCCTCAAGTCATTCATATCTAGTACAGTAGTGTTATAAACAAGAGCCTGCAGATGACCCTATAAATAGACATCTAGAGGATTCATATCAGGACTGTGAGCTGGCCAATTTTGAGCTCCTGCACGTCCAATCCTGCGATTAGGGTAGGTGATGTCGAGATGCAGACGAACAGGCACACTCGGATGAGCTGGAGCCCCGTCGTGAGTAAACCACATGTTATCTGTTACAAGTACCGGCACTCCTTCTAACAAAATTAGTAAATGATCTCGCAAAAAGTCCATGCAGAATTCACCTGTTGATATTGCTGGTAAAAAAATGGGCCAATTAGGTAGTCACCAACCATTGCGACCCAAACGTTCAGCAAAAATTGTTGCTGAAAATGACTTTCTCTAATAACGTGGTGATTTTCGTAGGCCTAAAAGTGGCCATTGTGAAAGTTCATAATAGCATCTCGTGAAAAATTTGCTTCATGCGTGAAAAAAATATTAGGTAAAAATTTTTATTGTGTACCATTGTATGAATCAACCACCTGCAAAACATAATTCTTTGGTGAAAATCCCGAGGCAGTAGAGCTTCTTTTTTTCCGTTAACCAGCTTGGATTCGGTGTATCTGATATGTGTATAGGATGTTTAAAACTGTCCATACGGTGTTTGGGCTGAATTCCAGTTGCAGTGCGATCTTCGTAGTATTATTTGAAAGATCTTCTATCGCATCAAGTATAGCTGTAGCAAATTTCAACCAAATCGGTGTAAGGATATTTATGATATTTTATAAATACCGTTTTTTTTTTAATTGCAACGCCCTATATCTCAGAAACGAACAAACTTCGGATATATGTTCATGGGAACTTTTTTCTTAAAACGACCTAACGAATCACTCTCTGAAGTTTCGTACCGTAATACACCCTGTATAGGTAAAATTAAAAAAAAATAGGTGAGCAATTCCATGAGACGTTCACCCTCTAGTAAATCTCCCATGGTGAATGTAGAACATTAAGAGGTAAATTTCCTGACAGATATGATGAGGATACAAGAAATAGGCAGGTAAAAAGTAAATGCAAATATACAAATGAATAAAATATCTGCATGAGATATTAGGATAATAATTTGTACAGCTTACTTTATCGGCCGAGTGAATACCGCTATGCATATTAAAACGAAAAGGGAAAAAACGGCGATCGGTAACCTCACTGAGCGCAGTGGTGTAACTAACTGTATGTAAAAAATAGAAAATTTAATGAATAAAAAATTGCAAAAACCACACCAACTTCAACAGTAAATTTATACAATAGTTACACTAGACAAAAAATCTCAAATAATTATAAAAAAACTAGACTTTTCTGTTAAAGTTGTCCTGATCACATGAGGCTTTTTCTGCCGCAATAAAGCAGAGATCTTGGGCATTGTGAATGCGAAAAATTTGCTTATTGACCGAAGGTACGAAATTCCATTATTCATCCAAATAGTCTTACTATCCTAACAAAGTTGAGGCCACCTCTCAATATTTTTCGATTATCTATGTACCTTTTTTGCATAACAAGTTTGAAGTATGAAAACAGAAAATATATGAATCAAATTTTTCAAGGGATCAAATAGGGGTCCAGTAAAAAAATCAACAAACTCATATTTGATCAACAGGGACTGAACTTCTATACATGAACTTGTAGAATGTAGAATTATCATGGGAAATATTGAAAGAAATTATTGAGTTGCTCATAAAAGTATGAAAATGATATTATTGTTGGGAAAGAAAGGTTTTGGCTTTTATCTTCATACAAAAATTGATTTTTCCTTCTTTTGGAAGTTTCCCACAAAAACTAATCTCTCCTGAAAATATTCCTCTTTCAATTTGAACAAATTTCGTACGGCTGGGGTTGAATAAAGTAATATTGTTGTCTAATAAAACTGGGCAATGGATGCATAACCAAGGATTAGGCAGTACAGAACCTTGAGTTCCAAGTTCCCAATATACGACATAGTATATAGATAATATAAAAAAAATGAGGAAAAGTCATGAATTTCAGTGAATAAATAACAGAAAAAATTGTTATTGAATATATGAACGTTGGCTATATCATAGAAGAAGTGTACAGGTAAAGAGCTACTAATATTCTTATTCTGTAACTATTAAGAACTTCTGTATCCTCAAACGAAAAAAAAACAAGAATTAATACAGGAGCTAGATAAAATCGTGGTACCGAGCTTATATTATAATTCAGTTGTAATTGTATCTTAATGGTGAAAATGAGCTACAATAAGTTGTTAGATATACCTTCGCCTTTTTTTATCTAGCTAGATGATCAATTTTGTTCATGCAATGATTTCTTAAGTACTAATTAACGGAAAATTTCCTTGGACCATTGTCGCTAATTTGTATATCTTGAAAGCACTGTTTTTATCGAATTTATAACGTATTAGCGGAACATCTTCCACCGAAATTGAAATAATACAAAAAAATGCAAAAATATACTGACATACCTAGCATCATTACAATGATGTTATTGCTGTTTTTTTTTCTAAACAAAACTGTAAAGACTTTCTGATGGTTGACGTCACAAGTCTGTATACGGCGCATGCCACGTCGTTATTTGCCATCAGTTTTACAAAATGGTAACAAATTCTACTGACATTGAAATAACCTCCACAAATATCTTGGTTGATATGATACGTCACACTGCTTCCAATCAAACCTTCTGTTCAATATATTAATACAGTACTTTGTTGAACGCCTTTGTACGAAGGTAATACTTTTTTATAATGTGATTCGTGAACCATTACTTCTTCGATAAATATTATTAATCTGAAGAAACTATAGCTTCAGGGTATGCTAAGGGATGGAGCTCTATACATGAGAACACTACTCCTAAGAAGGTCTAATCCGAGCTTTATAAAACATCAAAAATTGCTGAGGTGTGTACAGTTTTCTGGTTTGGAACAGTGTTCCAAGCTCTTGAGAAGCAGCCTTTGCAATTACAGCGACATGATTGGGCCAAGACATTTTGGTGTTCATTTTAACCCCCAACAACCTTATCGAAGCAGACAGCAGAATTGTCTGTCCCGACATTATTATATCCGGTTCTGAGACATTTATCTTCATGGAGAAAACCGATGCATGGGTTTCTGTGGCATTGAATGGAACCTGGCTACTTTCACTCCAATTCGAAATCACTTCTACAACCGCATCAAGATATGGGAACGTTCTTTCAGGAAGCTGGAGAGCCTATATCTATATCTTTCATACTTGATATGTCCAACCGTGTTTTCAAGATGAAAAAAAGGTTGAACATATCCGAAAATGCTTGAACACTATTATTCGTGAATATTTTATATTTTCTGCTTCGGTAATTTCAGTATTGTCCTCAATTTTGATATTTCCCAAATTTGCGTGATTGTTTTCGTAAAAGAAAAATGGTAGCTATTGAATTATTTCTATATTTAAAGTAAATTCACTATCTTGAAAACATTTCCTTCATAGATAAACTGCGGTGTTATCAGCGAAACTATTATTAATAAACAAAAACTTGAAACTGATACGCCTCTGGTCGAACCTGCTGAACGGATTTTATGTCTTGGGGCAAGGTGAATTTTCAGGATCGCATTTTTTGGAATGCTAACGATAGTAATGAATGGTGTGGCGATAGCGCCTAACGGGATGATACGCTCTTGCTTGAACAAACTGGGTCTTCAACGTGTGCTTGGAATCTACATAATAAGCGATTTGCCCATCTTGATGGTTCGCCAAACGATCCAGTGATATAAACTATAAATGTAACGACATAAGATGTCAATTAAATACTTAGATTCCTGTCAGAAATCGTCGAACGTGTAGGAATATTTTTTGTTTTTCGATTAGCTATTCACAATTTATAAAATCATTAACTGACCGCCCCGCCCCGGGGTTTTGTCCGTTTTTATGAGTCTACATCAAACTGTGATATCTCAGTGAACAAGTTTGCAATTTAATCGCCATTTGAATCAGTTAACTTTCGACGAAGTCGACGAAGGCCGTTTTTGCCTGGTCCTGATTGGCGAAAGTTCTACCGATGAGAAAGTTATTGAAGTGCTTGAAAAGATGGTAGTCTTCTGTTGAACAGTGCCGGCTGCTGCTCACGAAATTTTCGGTACATTTCATCGATTTCTTCACAACAACACTCTTCAGTGATGGTTTGGCCCGGTTGCAGAAAGTTATAGTGAATTGCACTAGCCGCTGAGCTCCATTCCGTAATCATGGCCTTTTTTGGTGGGTTTTGGTTAGTGCCTGGATGGCTCAATGGTGTCCATCAACTATCCTGAACGCCTCCTGTTGTTGTAGGGGATCCACTTTTCAACACACGATCCGATACAAAAAGGATCATTTTGGTTGCGCAAAAGCAAAGAACAGACCTTGACACGTGACAGTTTTTTCGATCGTCCAAATCGTGAGGGACACGCCTTTCGAGTTTTTCGACCACATATCAAAAGTATCCAGTTTTTTCTAGAAATAAAAAGGTTGTTCTGTGGTGGAGCGATAATAAAATGGGATTCCCCAATATTTTTGTGCAGGAAACAAGTTTTTAATGAAAATGGTGATACATATCATGCTTTCACGGTAACTCCTACTGAGCATATTGTTTTTGCACTATAATCTGAAAAAAACATTAATAATACCAATAAAACAGCTTTGTATTTGAATGATGTCATTTTCCAGTTGCAATCTGAATTTTTACCATTTCTTTTCAACTTCCTGTCAAAGAATAATAACAAACTTTTATATTACTTTTATTAAATCGGCAATAGAGGTGTATTTTTTATGTGTAGAACTTATAGGTCGATACCTATAAACGATAATGATATAATCGACGATAAACATATTATGATCGGTCGATCTTACTTATTTACCTAGATAATTAGAAAATTGATAATGTTTCGACTGGTCCCAATATGAATTATAAAACAAGCGTTCTGTTGAAAAAATCGAGTTGTTGATGTTAACATGATTGAAAAATGTGTTTTCCCTTACGAACGACAACCCTCAGAAGTAGTAAATTGTGCATAATAAGGATTAACAAGGTAGTTCAACGTGCGATTGTTCGGATGATAAGCAGTGAATATCTTCCCACAGATGATTGAATTTAGTAGAATGAACTAATTACGCTAACCAATCTGCTATATTTCTTCTATATAAATTCAGAAAAAAAATTCAGTTCTGAATGTCAAACTTACTAACCAATTTCAAGTTCTCGCAATAAAAATTTATATCAGCTTGTCACATAAACTTATACTCGACTGTGTGGAATGTTTCGTTTTTAGTGGTGTTCATGGAATTTTGGTCTGTAACGTGTGGAAAAAAATATAATAAAAGTTCACAAAATGAGTGGGCATACTTGGAGACTGGCTTTAAATCAAATTATCTAAAAAAACAATTCGTTCAGGCTGGTGTCAAATTACCTACACTGTAGGTTAATGGACTGACACCTATCAGAAAACAACTATTCCCCTGGCTAATACCACGAAGGGCGAAGGACTATATCCGACAGGTATCAGTGAAGGATTCTTCACTGAAGTTAGTCCTGCATATGCTGTTGGCGATACAACCACCAGAATTGATTTTCAATTATTGAAACACACTTGCACACCGGTTTCGGGCTGTTTGGTCACGCGTCAGTGCAAGGTAGTGTCTATCGTCAACATTAATTCGATGATTACTCATTATTGAAGATCGTGACAGTCATCTTGATTTCGGACAGGTTGAAGCCTGCCTGCCTTACCCTTTTGACTTATGTTGGGATGACGGTATGACTGTCCTCAGACATCACTGCCGCCTTTCACGGTGTACCCCTACCTGGCTGGGGTGGGATGGATGAAAAGATTGTTCATCTTTTAACGGAGGACATAGGGGCCTGATTCGACAGAGTGTCGGGACCTTCTATATCGGGAGGGGTCATCTACAGTATAATCTATAGCTTCCCTAACTAATGGGTTTTCATGAGTTTCTGCGCAATCAAAAACTGGCTAATTCCTCGACTGAATGGACTGCCGAACGGAAGGTAGCTGAAAATATCTGTGGATGGCTTCATTCCGCGGGAACTAAGGAGCATTCACAATCATCCTTATTACCATTTTTGCAATCTCTCCAGAGTGGAGATATTATATGTTGCCGCTTGTCCCCAGACGCCTGAAGCATACATGATGACAGGCTTGAACATCGTATTGTAGATGGCAATTTTGTTTTTGAGGCTCATTTTGGATTTCCTGTTGATCAGATAGTACAGACTGGCTATCCGACCCTCAATCTTTGTTTTAACGCACATGATGTGCGGGTTCCAATTGAGCCTACGGTCTATTAGAAGACCCCGGTACTTTACCCGCGCTTGCCAGTCAATCTGCCTTCCAGAGATTCTCACTTTTCTGGCCGGAGAAGATTTTGATCTTCCCATGGTTATCGCCTGTTACTGAAGATCGAATTCTTTTCAGAGTATTATTTGTCTAACTAGACAGAAGCGAACGACAAGTTTATCAACGCCCCATCTGCATATGCCCACTCATTTTGTGAAGTTTTCTTCTTTATACGAGGAATTGGGTAAATTTTGGATATGCGGTTGGTTACCTCGTTCACGGGGAGATGGGGCGTTGACGAAGATGTTGTTTGTCGTTCGCTTTTATCTAGTTCGAGTAATGATACTCTGGAAGGAATTTGACTTTCACTTATATCAGTTAAAGCCAGGCTTTAACCTGTCTAAAATCAAGATGAATTTCGTCGGCTTTCACTTATGGAAAATCGTCGGTCTGCAAGTGTGTTCCAATACTTGAAAATAGATTCCGGTAGTTGTATCGCCAATAGCATATGCGAGACTAACTTCAGTGAACGCCCTTCATTGTATTAGCCAGGGAAGTAGTTGTTTTCTGATAGGTGTCAGTCCATTAACCTATACTGTAGGTAATTTGAAACTGGCCTGAAAGAATTTTTCTCTTAGATAATTTGATATAATAAAAAAACATAATGGATACGAATTCTTTTCTAGCCAGGATAATAATAGGCTGGACATGTAATTTATATTTTTTTGATTTTCCAAGTGCCACTGTTATGTGAGTGAAACAATACGAAAGCCATTAGGCTGAGTATATAATTAGTGTTGAGACCGGGCTTATTTTTTCGTTTCATTTTATTAGGGTTACTGGCTGGGTGGCAATGCATCTTAATCGCTAACAAGAATAAAATAACTGGTTAATTATAAATAAAGGCCGCTCTGATCTAATTAAACCATTGAAATAGGACACCAAGAACTTCGAATATGTCTACACGGTATTTCAGAAGAGCTTAGCGTATAATCATTCATCTCTCAAATATAAAACAAGCTAAATTATTTTGGTAATCAACACAAAAAGTTTCAGTTAATTCAAAGTCACTTTTGATTGCCTTACTACTACTTTTGCTTAAAGATATTTTGAATACCCGACAATTGATTAACGTCTGCTGTACCACTATTATGGGATTGTGCCGGTAGTGTAAATAGAATATTATTCATTTCATAAAGACGCTGATTTTTCAATACATTCAGAAATTTGATTATTTGATGTTTACCATATTCTCTGTTTTCGTATGTTTGTATTTGAAAGTTTTTTTGAAGTTATGTGAAGTTGAGGATCAAAATAATTTTTGTCTGAAGTACCTAACTTATACTTGTGATGCACAACACCAAACCGTTATTTCAACATCTCGGCACGTATTTCGATCACTGAGTGATCATCTTTAAGAGGTTTGGTATTGGGATAAAACTCCACTAATATACCCCTATCCTATACTCGTATCATTTTGTGATAAATAAAGGTCCAATAAAATAATATTACATATTAATATTATTTGAACTAGGTACTCAAAATCATATTCCACCAGGTTCTTGTACAACTTACCAGTGACGCCAAATAATTTTTTTTTTCGGAACATTTTTGATACCTTGACTTACATTATTGCAATTTCTGGATGAAGGATCCTTGATGTCTTTAAAAAGTATTTACAGACCATGTTACTGAATGATAAGTTATTAGTGAAAGAATTAGAAAATAAATATTGAGTAATTTATAAGAAATATCAATTTTTTTCATATTTACAATATCTATTCTATTCAGAATATAAGAATCTTTCCCTAATCATTAGGTCGTGGTTTTTAATGACACCTCATTGTTCAACGCCAAATTTATCAATTGTACTGATGCTCATGAATACATTATTATAGGGTTGTTTTCCATCTAAGGCCAAGTTATTCGAAACAAGATACAGATATCACGGAAGAAACAAGCGACTAGACAATGCGAGGTAAATCCAGTGCAAGAAAAGTATGAGTTTAGTAGAGAGTGTGTTGAGGAAGTGTGGTATAAGTACAAGTACTTTGGGAAGTACTTCAAGTTGTTTTTTTGTTGAACGATATCGTTATTCATCAAGCATTCCACTTGTAACTGAGGATTCAAACAAGTAACAGCATTTACGAGTACTACTTTACAGTGAGCACTACCAAGAAAATTCAAAGCCAATACTGAATTTTCAACAATATTACCTATTGAAATCATATTATATAGATTTAAAAATTCTGAATGATAATCCGTCAAATATTAACATTCAATAAAAAACTTCGTTGACGTAATAATCACTGATTTGGAACTTTCAGCTAAAGTTTAATAGAACTTTCAGCTGAAAGGATGAAATTTGGTTAAGAGATATACTGAACATGAAAGCAGTTTTCGAAATGTTGTGTACCCTACAAGTAGGTGCAGAAAGCAAGGTGTCAAAAACTATGAGACATACAATTTGGTTGGGATGATTGTGATAAATTAGTTAAACTGAACGTGTCATTAAAATTTGTTTAAAAGACAACATTATGATGTATTTGTTCTAATAATAGACGAAATCAGTACATTAATTCACTGATGATAACTTTGTTGGTGAAATGTGCGTCAAAAATAGTGTTTTCATATTTACTACTTCCGAGCATTGCAACTCAAACCTACGGTTTGTTATAGAAATTATTTGTAAATTGGTATTACCACTAAAACTCGTTCATGAAGTTCATTTAAGATTGACAATAGGTCATGCTTTAAAAATCTCGATCGTAAGAAGTTCACAAATGAACGCCCATAAAGTTACCTTCTATGTATTGTTAATTTAATAATGGGTATTACGAAAATTTCTGAAACGGTTTCCATGCACTAAACACTTTTAAGAACGGCAGTTTATGAAGGCACATTTCACCAAATTGTTTATTTCCTAGTTAGAGTAACGGAAACCAGGATGATGTAGTTAATTACTTCCATAATTAGTATTTTAATAACAATATTCTAAAGCTGCTATCTTTCAACGGTAGCTAATGTGTGGTGAATCAACCGATAATAGAAAAAAAGTTTGTGCCCAGATGCTCATTATAAACATTGATTATGTATACAATATAAAAGTGGATTTTTAAGCCATATTTTAAAGACGCCTAATTGTCGTTGATGCAATACTTTGGAATCATGAATCAATGTGGATGTTCTGTCGACAAACTTGTCGAAGTAGCCCGCATCTTTTTGAAAATCAACAAGTTTTAAGGAAATAGTTCAAATAATATAAAATATTGAAAAATTCGTCAGTTTACAGATGTATGTATAAGATGGGAAAGAAAGTTTTTGACTTTCTACTACTCCATCTTGATACAAAAAAATGTGGGAATCTTCCAAAGAAACGAAGAAAGTAATCAATTTGAAAATAAGTAACTCTATACATGGATGTGTAGATCATGCAAAGAAGCAATTTTCAGACACAACCTGAAAGAAAGCCCTCCTGAAACAGCTACTTTCACTTGCCTTAGGGCTCTTCAGTACCAATCTGGATAACATTATAGAAAATACACACAATTCATTCATGAATTACGATTTGTAATGCCAAGGAATAAGTTTGACCTACTTATGTCACCGATGACATCGTAATGACATTCATTTTCACGGCGAAACATCGATGTCTACCAGTGAGGATGAAAGTGTTCCACGTAAGTGCAATTTGTTACCATTCATTTAAAGTAGAACTCCATAACGAATGTTTGGAGTAGAGAAAAATATCTTCTGTATAATTCAGTGTTCAATATAAAAGTATTTGTTTCGAAATAATTTTTTCTTTTGTGCAATTCAATGTTTGTATGAAAGTAGCTGTTTCAAGAGAGCTTTCTTCCAGTTTGTGTCTGAAAGTTGATTCTTT
The DNA here is from genome assembly GCA_015342085.1 of Leptinotarsa defecta. Classification (NCBI taxonomy): domain Eukaryota; kingdom Metazoa; phylum Arthropoda; class Insecta; order Coleoptera; family Chrysomelidae; genus Leptinotarsa; species Leptinotarsa defecta. The sequence goes on along the minus strand of WOGO01003944.1, from coordinate 2,444 downwards.
GCATGATCTACACATCCATGTATAGAGTTACTTATTTTGAAATTCCTTTCTTTGAAAGATTCCCACATTTTTTTTTATCAAGATCGAGTAGTAGAAAGCAAAAAAACTTAATCTTACTCACTCACGGAGAGTAGCCAGAACCTCCAGATATTATTCTTTATTATCTGTTTGCCCTGCAGAAACCCAATTCACGTATAGAATTCTATGGATGTCGAAAAAACTATCATCATGGAGTTGACTTCTGATCTGGATATTCAAGCTTTTTTTGATCGTGGAGGCTGTGGACTCCAACAATGCATTACATGGTGCTTAGTTTCTGGGTTATAGTAAAAAAAACATGATTCTTTATGTGTAATTTGTCATTCCAACGAGCTGAACCATTCAAATGTCCTATAAACTTATAACTACTGATGAGTTCTAGGCGTGTCAAAACTGCACTGTCTGGTGTTGGATCCCAAGTTCATTTAGTTGTCTTGCAGTAAAAGAATCTCGTTTATTTTTCACATAATCTCAAATTTTATGTGAAATATGCAAATAACCAAGATTTTGGTTTTTTATTTTTATCTTTAAAAAAATTTCTACGAAATTTGATGAAAACTAACCTTTTTATGTCCCAAATACACTGTAATTTATTTGATATAAAATATTCATTTTTCCACTTTATTTTGACTTAATATCAAAAAAGCAACCTAATTTTCAATCGAAAATTCACGCCTCAAAATATCAGCTGTTTTCAAAAAGTCGGTATTCTTTTAGTTCGTTAAAATCTCTACTTTCTGATGGTGTAAAAAATTATATTATTATAGTTAATGTTTCCAGAAAATGCAAAAAATCGAAAAAACTCGGATTGGAATTTTTTTTTAATCATTATGTATAATTTCATCAAAAAAATGTAATTGTTGCAATTTTATTTAGTTAAAAAGTTCATTTATTGAATTTTAATTATATTACATACAATTACATTACATTTTTCCTCTTATTTTTATCATATTCCCTTCCTTTACCACTTTTTACTATTTTTGAGGGCTTCAGCCCTTTTCTAAAATGGGTTGGGAAGTGTCTTTCTTCTATAAATTTTTACAGGAAGTGTTCGACTGACTTGGCAATTTTCATACTCTCCAAAACTTTGCGTATCAGAATGATTGTGTATCACATCAAGCTTCAATACAACTTGAATTATACCTTTTGAGAACTCCTGTAACTCCTGTATTTGGAGAGTGGCATCCATATAGAAAGCTGAGATAGTTCTACCAAACTGGCCCAGGTAGCATCATCAGGCCGTTTCAAAAATTATGAAGCAGTGCTTTTGTATCTTCTTTGAAGAATGAATATCGATAGAGAACGTAATGATAAAAAACGAAAGTACAGATGCACTGTATTTCAACAATTTCTTCAGAAATGAATCGCAGGTGGTTGCAATTATTAAATAAGTCATTAGATTTAAAGAAATCACGACCATATCCTGCTGATGCCAATTGGTACGGCGAAACGTGTATTTTCATATGCCATTTGAAAAGTATTTCAAATTCCACTGAACGGGACCCATTAACGCGTCTCTCACGTACGAATTATCGAATATCATGCTCGCCGTGGAATTGAGGTTAGGCGTTTATGCAATTTCAGTGAATAAAATCTCTCATCCAGAGGACAACAACCTCGAGTACCACTACAACACCCACCACTTGTGATGATACTAATTACACATTCGAAATAAGTACCGATTACCTAATGAAAATTATAGTGCCGGTACTCGGTATGGATACAAATAGTCGATGATGATTGTTTATATTCTAATGATTTCGTATTTGGAGCTATTTTGGTATCGCGAATTTTACGTCGTCTCGATTTGTTGTCCATAAGTAAGACATGCCACCGATTTCAATCAAAAAAGCTGTAACTGACAGTTTAAAGGCTCACTCAAGAAGAAACATTAAAAGAAAAGCAAGTTTGAAACTATATGAACATTGTTAAAAAATCATTATTTTCATTATTTTCTGTGCAATCAGAATCATCGTGTCTCAAGTACATCTATGACATGGTTTCGAATTATGTATACAATGAAATGCCTTCATATTTCAATTATAAAATGTAGTATTTGAAAAAAAAAATATTCCTGCTGATTTCGGTGGATATTGACATCAATTTCACAATCTGGTTAACAAGAATTTATCACTTAGGATGCACTGTTTGGAACCTTCGGTGTAGTAAAGAATATAACTGGAGGTTTTTCCTACACCAAACCATTATTTTAATACCTCGACACGTGTTTCGATTACCAAATGATCATCTTTAAGAAGAAGATCCAACCAATCATACTTACAAATCTATCCTTATTTATACCATAGATACCTATTCTAGGTACCTGCGTCTTGAGTGTCTTAAATTAATTTTACAATTTGCCTTACCTAAATATTACTGGAGTTTTTTCCCAACACCAAATCGTT
>WOGO01003943.1:0-13754 GCA_015342085.1 Leptinotarsa defecta | reverse complement strand
GCCAGCGTAGAAATACGCAACATATGGAAACCCATCATCAAGCGAAAAATGGCCAACTCCCGCCAAAACGGTCATCTCCCACGGAACCAGTGAAGCGGAAAATGGAAAGCAGGGATAAGTGAAAGTATTTGAACGACCTATAAATAGTCATCTCTCGGAGGAATCAGTCCAGTCATCACCCGAAGACGATTGTAGATACTAACAATCGAAACGTCGTGAACTAACGTGACGTGGAATCTCTACACTTTTTATTTTCATTTTCTTTTTTCATTTCTTTATTTTTATTTTGTTTTTATTTATTCCATTGTTATATTTTTACTTGTAGTTTATTTCACTATCATTTCATTTCAGGTTTATTTTGCTTAATATAAGTGTTATTTTCAGCTATTCATTTTTATTTATTCTTTTTTAATTGTTTCAGGGATTTCAAATCATTTTATATAGTAGACAATGGAAGTCCGAACTAGTGTAATTCATCATGAAATATTGTCAATCACCTTCAAACAAATATTTCATATTATCGGTGCTGCAATCTCGGTTTATACATTTTTTCATACGTTTGAACATTTTCCTTAATGAACATTCAATATTTGTTTGAAGGTGATTGACAATGTTTCATGATGAATTTCACTAGTTCGGACTTCCATTTTCCGAACTAGTGAAAATTCAATACTTTCAACAGTGCCAAAGTGCTACTTTCCAGAGAAATAATAGTTCTGTTGAATCTGTATTATCGCTGGTATCACAACACAACATTCTATCAGCCCTAATTTTTTATCAAAACAGTTTTTCCTAACGTCGGAATCACCATATCAGACAGGAATACGCAGTAAAAAATCACTTAGTAGATCAGAGAAGCAAAGCTGCACGTAACTTAGTGAGGCGATAAATTAAAGTAGGCCGCAATTCAACTAAGTGCTTGTTCTATTGTGACATAGAGTCTGTTCGTGTGTTGTGCTGCCATGTATTAATCATTAAATTTCATGTGTGAGCTTGAATCGTGTCTTTTTTGAACAGTTGTGCAGTATACTAAATGGATTACTTTCAATTGCGATTGAATATTCGTATATTTCATAAGATAATCTGAACATTTACAATGAAGGTAGATTATATAATCTTTATTATATAATTTATTAGTTGTTTGAGTAGTTTCGACCTCACAATTTAAAAAATACAAAAAGTTTCGAAAATCATTTAATTCAATCATTTAATAATATTAGTTTTAAAAATATGTGAAATACGGCGGCAAAATTTGGTGCTGACAGCAAATTACAAAGATAGCAGATACGCAAAAACCAAGACTATGACAATCCAAATTAAGATGGTTATTTATAATTAAACTCCTTGGTAAAAACAGACTCAAGTTTATGATGGTCAAAATAACCTTATTGTAGCCGAAGTTTGATTTTTTCAGTTCTAGTAGAGAAGAGCACAAGATAAAATTTTGACTGCAAGTGTTTGTATTTTCAACAGACACATCGATGGTCATTGTATTTTATTTTCATTATGAAAAATACCTTCTCTTCGTACCCCAATGCAACAAAGTTTATGTCCTTCGGATTGAATCAACCTTGCAAAGGTTAATTATTTCATCAGTGTCTTAATCCAATGCTCACATCTAGACAGCCGCAACTACAGTATAATACCATTGAAAAATTTATAGTGTGTCTTATCTTATCCCCGTTTCTTTTCTTTGATGGATTCGTGTCTGACTCTGTTGTACGAATATGGAATATTTCATGCCAGAAAAAGGTCCAGACAGCACCCAAAAACTATTAATATCTGTACTTGGAAGATAAAATAGCTATTGTCTGGTATGGCCCAATTCGAATACTCGTAAAGACTCTCGAAGTTGAAATAAAGTTTGTCAGCAATTCACGTTATCTGATGCGTGAAGTTGGCCTCAATACTTTTCAGAACAATTAACACAGTTGAGGCAGTTGCCTAATTGTTGTCGGTATAACTTATTCTACTTTCGAGAGATTCATAGAAACTGGAAGCTCGCATCAGATGCTGGAGGAAATGAGGTTCTCAAATGAATAATTCCTTTATGAAACGCCCTTCTATTGTATCACATTTGAATGATTCGCTGTATGAAATTGAAAGTTGGGGTTGAAATGTTAGTTTCGCAAATATCTAACAGGAAAAATGGAGGTTACGGTATATGCGTTACTGCGTTCTGGGACATACATTATATATAACTCTTTCTTTCATTTCCAGCATTAATAGAAGCAATACATAAGTTTTCAGTAGATTGTTGCATGACTTCGCAATATCTTCATATTTTCCACCACTCTTCAGTTTACATTTTACATTTTATGGACAAATTTCATTTTAGAATACTTAATAACCACCTTTTGGTCCAGTGTCTCACGACTACAACGTGTTACTTTGAATGATAAAACTTTGAATTTTGCTCAAGCATCATGCAGTATTCCTCAGGGTAGTATTTTGAGTCCACATATGTTCACCTTATTTACTTCAACATTCCAAGAGGCTCTGCAGTATTGTAATTACCATAAGTATTCAGATATATGAAACATTTTAATCCGATAATGTCATACAGAGAAATAAATATCGACTTGTAATCTGTAAATGACATATGTGATGAACATCTACTCAAAAATCATGTGCTATGTTGTTCTGTAATGATGTAAAAAATGCGGTGTGATTCATTAGTGCTTCCTCAATTTCACTATTGCGATATTGTTTATGGGCCATGTTTAGATAGAATGGGTAGTATTCGGTTGTTTAATACTCATTTTTGGAATAAAAACAGGCAGAAAATTTCCCATTGAATTAAAGAAGATGAATGGCTCAATATGTCCAACAGGTGTAAAATAACATATGGAAAGGTTTCCTATCTTTTCTTTCTCTCCTTTGTTTCTTTCTCTTGCTTCTTGCTTTTCTCTCGTCTTCTCGTTCTTTGTGCTATAGTCAGTAATTATATTTTAGTTTTAAGTTCAGTTTGTAGTAAAGGTTTGAGTGGAAGAGTTTCTTTTTTATATTGTTGAAAGAAAACTGAATTGTCACCTTTTGTTAACAGAACAGATTTACCTAGTTCTTCAAAATTGATACTAAAGATTATTTGTGGATTTGTGGTAAATAATAAACGTATCATTATTATATGATCCGAAGTATTTTTCGGGTTTGTTGACAGTAGTCTGCGGACGAAGTGCTAGTTGTCTTCATATCACATAATATCTTTTAGGGTTTCAAAATCATGTTTTCCAATGAGTATTGAAGCTAAAAATGTTCGCCTAGCTTTTTGTTATATTTCACGTTACGTGATCGGTTACCAAATACAATGGAACCTAGTCGCTTCAACGTCTCTGAAGTTGAAATTTCGGGTATTGCAAAGTGTATCATGGATCAAGTTCATTATATTATGTTTCACTTTTGAACCACTTTAGAAATGAGAAGTATGTACCTCCTCTAAAATTGAATCACCTCTTCTAGTGAAATATTTCACCTCCTGTTGTCAGAAACTCACATCGTGTAACGAGGGCAGTATAAAAACTTCAATATTTTTTCTAATTATTAGTAGACTCGTATCACCCATCTGAACCGTTTACTATGAACTTTAAAAATTTTATCGCAATAGCACAGCAATTGTATTGACAGGTTTGCTGTTTTTTATAAATGTCTGCTAATAATAGGGATTGAAAGCTAGATGTTTGTTTTTTTGCAGGTTTTTCCTTCACCAGGAATATTCAGCATACCTAACGCTGGAGAAAACGATATTCATTACGTCAAGCTAAACTCAGTTGCTTGCCTATTATGATGGGAAATTGGTATTTCAAGCTGCTTACTTTTAGTTTCTTCATGAATTCTTAGTTCAAAAATGTTTTACTTGGAGGATTCATTTAAAACAACTCAACATTCAATATCTTCTCTCAGATATTCTTTCATCCTGTTCACCCGTATATCACAGGCACTACCAGTATTCGGATTCAAGTTTGATAGATGATGTAACGCGATCATTTTGTTCCTTCCGAATTATAATTCAAAATATATCACCTGGATATCGCCTCGTGATTCTCTCTCCGGTTGTGTCACCTACTGATGCCGTTCTGCACAAATTCCCTAGGGTTCATTTCTGGCCCGAAGGACCCAGACATCTAATGAAGATATATAAGTTCGGGATGGGATAGTGGCCTCATACATACGCGTCGGAATATGGTAAATGTTCCATCGCGAAACGAGGGTGTTTTATAGCACGTGTTGCATAGAACGTTGATGTATGAAAAGTTGAGGATTCCGCCCACTGGCGCACACCGCGTCAAACCCGACATGTGTGTGTTTCTCTTAATGTCCTTGCTGAAATATGGTGAGGTCATGCCTCGGTTATGGATATGAGAGTGAGCGTTCAAGTTTGGGAACTGGGGTTCGGTTATCTCCAAATTGATCTTTTCTGCATGAGAGTCAGCTTTAGTTTCCCGTGACGGAATAATGAACACCGAGTTTGTTTTCATGTTCCGACAATGGTAAGCTTTCTGTAGAAGTTTTATAATTTTTATCTAGGAATTGGTGAAGTCTCGCGACCCATTCTTGAGTACGTGTTGAAATTAGTCACCAAGTTCATATGTCCCATTTTCCATTGTGAATGTATGGTTAACTTTTGAACTATGAGTGACAGAATTATCCATAAATAGATAATTTCAATAAAGAACATCATATCATCAAGCAAATTGCGATAAACAATGGGTTTAAAGCTGAATTAATGAACAAAATACTTTTAAGAAGTTGTTGTTGTTGTTGTTTTTTCTGTTGATAAATTTGATAATCAAAATCAAAGTTATGAATCTTCAACGTAGGTATTCCAGGATGATTTCCATAGCTCTTTATTTTTCGGCATCAGTTCTGAAAAGATATATTGTAATAATACTACATTAATCATTTCAAAAGCGTCTACAATATTCCTAACTTTCTACAGGGTTCCAACCATTTATTCAGACTAAAACTTTATAAAGCTGATGAAAAGAATATTTCCAACGTCTCTTCGCTTTGAGAATATTATGTCAATACCACTAAATACAAATATTTTGATGTCTAACAATTCCATGTCAATAGTGCATAATATCAAATTAGCCATATTATTGAAAATGAGTTTTAACTCGTCATTATCACATTTTTTTGTCTTCTTCAACTAAAAACTACCCTTCGATATCAGTAATGATCGATATCAAATATACTTCACAAACCTTCGATATATATTACAAAAAAAATTTGAATTAATGATATATGACTGGCAAAATCGAAATTAATTAACGATGCATAATAATGACTAAATGTGGGGTGTATTCATTTTTTCATGATTGATGTTATTTATTACTGTGCAGTATAAGATATTCGAGATAAAGTTTCTCCCCACATTCGATCAGTATAACAAATAAATTACTCATGGGTGGTAACGATAATATCATTCATTATCGCGATCAAATCAAATCTCACACCCTTGCTGAATTAGATTTTCCCTTCTTGAATGTATTAGAAACAGCGGAAGAGCATCGGGATTGAGGAGAAAGGAAATGGTTTTTAACAACGTTAACATTAACGAATATGTTACAAATGGATGATTCAATGATAATAATTATAATAATGAAGATGTATTTTGAGAGACAGTATTTAAAATAACTCCGCATGAATCCAATATACCCAAAAATTACATCGAATATCATCACAAACTCCGATAGATTTGAAGATGCTTGTGCATAGACTGTTGGTCAGTTTAACTCACCTTGGCGATAGGATGATTTCGAATGTTCAAGCATGACACAACATGCATCTGGACTGTTCTGAATATTATATGTTTTTGAACAAAACAGAAATCAGACTATTTCTCTTCAATAATTTTGACCACAACTTTGCACCGTTCTGAACCAGTTTATGACGAGACCTTTGTCACTATTTTGAACTAGTTCATAGAACAGTCTCACATTAAAGCCAAAAATCCCACTGGAATCACTTCCAAAATATTGGCATTTTTTCTCTTTGCATTGACTGGATAGGTTAGGTGGTAGTTCAGATGGTAAGAGTACGGCTCTGCCAGGCTCTAAAAACATTATTCGGTCCCCAGCGGGGCAGGCACAAAGTATGTACTCTGCTGTTTCTTCATTTTCCAAACAGAGGCGACACAAACTGTCTTCCAACAGTCCGAGTCTCTGCATATGAGGATTCAAATGACAGTGACCTGTAAGAAGACCTAATAGACATCGTAGTTCATCCCTACTATAGTCCAGCAACTGTTTGGTATCAAGCTTCGAACGGTGAATGAACGCCTTGGAGTGAGCCAATCCTGGTGTATTCTGCTAGAAGTCCATAAATCTTTTTGCCAACCAGGTGTTCAATCTTTGCTTGGCAAAGCCTAAAGCGATGCCAATGACAGGTTCTGGTCCGATGTAATTCCCTGCAGCACCCTCCTTTGCAAGGGAGTCAGCAGCTTCATTGCCTTCCAGGCCAGTATGGTCAAGAATCTAGACCAGAGACAATCTGAAGTCTTCCTATTGAGGAGAGTCGTTTTTCGCAATTTGCTACCAATTTTCTCTTTTCATCAGTTCAGGCATTGCTCGAAATAAGCCAAGATCTTCCAATGCCACTTGGCTGTTCGAGAATAATTTTATTGAGTTGTGTGTGAGGTTGAATTCTTGCAATCCCTCCGCACTCAATTCAATAGCATAAATTCACGCTTGCAATACAGTCGCATGGTTGTATTAACTGGAGTCAAATGGAAGACTAAGGAATTCATTTTTGCTTGTCAGTATGGCATGTTTGATAAACTGGTTAACCGTAGTCGTCCGATAGATTGAAGGTCCCTAGTAAAATCAAAAGGAGGGTATGTTACCAGGCACATAAAGCCACTGTGTATTTCCTGTCAACTTGTTCGGGATATATGATCTGAACCCATATCCGTCGGCATAAGGCGGTCTCACACATCTGCACTAACTGCGATATAGATGCGACACCAATATTGCTTCATGCTCCAAAAACTATTGAATTTGTTATGGAAAATCAGAAGTGTTCCACACCAAAGTACTTTTATTCGACACAGTTTTCAGCTTCAGGTGAGAAAAATATTGTCTGAAAGTGGCAAAAAAATCAAACAAAATATTTAGGTGTTCTCTTGTAACTCCTTGCTGAGGCGAATCCTTCATTTTTGAGGGGCGAAGAGACCACTACTCCATCATCGAGTTACCACTTCACTTCTTTGACTGCTTGAGGAAAAACTGCTCTCACTCACCAACCAACGTCATAACGCTTTTTGTGATGCGCGTTTAACCAAGAAGCCGTTATCAGGTGAACTGAGTGGAATTGGCCGCGGTGGTAGTGCGCCCAACTTACGATCGGAAGGCCGTGGGTTCGATTCCCGCCTCGACCAGATATTTTTCTCGAGAGAATTTATCTGGTTGAAGCTGAAATGATTCTGCAACCGTTGTTAGCTCGCACAAGTTTCTCAACTTCTGAGAGTTGTCGTTCGTATGGGGCGACAGCTGATTAACGGAAAAACAGATTTCAAATAGATTTTAAACAGATACTAATGAAAGCACTTCATTTTTGACTTTCTCAAGTCAAGTGAATTGAAATATTGTCATCCACATAAAAGATGTGGATCAACACCGTTATTTTAACACCATGATACGTGTTTTGATCATCAAGTGATCATCTTCAGGAGGAAGATCAATACACTCTTCTGTTGATATAATTGTGCAGTGCAGAACAACAAGAAATAGTTGCCAATTTGGCAAACATTTGGCAAAATTGTGGCTCTCAACTTATAGATTGAAAAATGACAAAGTCGTTTACAAATTTACTATATGTGATGGATTTGGGCCGGTGCTTGATAAAAATCTGTGACTTATTCAAGTAAAACTTTATTGATATCCTTGTTAGTCTATAAATGGCGTGTTCATTCATTTCTGATTGATATTATAAAAAAAGTATTCTTATAGTCTCATCATTTTCTCAATAAGAGAAAGAAGCAGTCTAAACATTCTGCGAAATCACAGTCAATTTTATTCAATTTTCATACCTATATTATTTGTTGAGTCTGCTCACATAATTGTTTTTTTTTTTTTCAGAAAATGTTGTCAAATACGAAGCACCACGAGGAGAGGTTCGCGAACCAGATATCGATCTTGAAGACATAAGTTACGACGGTACCCTCAGTGGCAGGATGATGAGGGGTGGACTTGGACAGCTGGTAGATGGACTCTACGGCGATGATGATTATCAAAAACAGTTACAAGGCGAACACTCAGGTGATAACATTACTCCTAACAGATGTTCAATTTACGAAATTAATGATAGTCGATATGATATCAAAGAAAAAACCAAATAGAAAACTAATTATATCATGTGGTTCAGATGTGAAATATTTTTATATATCTAAATTCATAATCAATCAGTGAGATTCAAGTCATGATGATTAATTGATTGATATATAAACGTAGTTCGCGATGGTAACTATCTCTGAGGGATAACCCATAATAACCTTTTTTATCCTCCCGAAATAATGGTTTATTTGCGAAGTGATTTTAAGCATCAATCCTTATCCAATCAAGTACGTTGAATACATTATGCATTTGATATAGATCAATATGGCCATTCAAAGCGTGTAATTCAAATGAATATTTTCGAAGATATCACAGATTCAAAATGTAGGGACTCAGCGGTTGCGGCGGTACCGGCCAGGAGACTGGCGACGAGTGCCTATAAATAGTCCATCGAAGGCTGCACTTTGTCTTATAGCGGGTCACTAGCAATTCATAATTCAAAAATAGAGCAAATATTTATTTCACTCGTTGCTATGATAAATGCGGACGAATTAAAATGAAATTAGGTAAGTTTTCGAAGTATAACGTCAGATAATAATGATCCCAACAGGCTACATTTTTCAATAGAGTGGTAAATGAACTCTCAATCAATAAAGTCACAATATTACCGATTTCACAAAATATCTGTCCAACTCAAAAACATAAATCTTCGAGAAACTTTAAAGAGGTATGGTACACAGGAAACGAAAAAAACAACATCAATATCGGACAGAAAAGTAGATATTTCAGAACATGTATATGCAAACACCAAAGTGATATAAAAGCTTGGAATTATTTGATATTCACCAACGACCCTCTTTTAATCACAATTACGAAAATAAATCTACTCAGACCCTTTTTCCACGTCATCTTCGCAAACTGTTAAATCATACTCGTGTTTTCAATAAAAGTAAAATATAACTGCTGTAATCTACAAACAACATCTCTTTCAATTTCTTTGCGATAAATTCATCGTGACCAACTTTCCTCGTGACCTGCTTTAATGAAATTCTTCTAATGTTTTATAAAAATGTTATTAATGTAAAAGACCTCCGGCGGTATTAATTATTCAAACCTAATTCACCAAAAAACCCATTTGCTTAACTTTTATGGTCGAGCTGGAACAATTAATCAACGTAAAAAGGGTCGTGCCTTCTTACTTTATTTTGGCTGATTGTTTTATTTATTAGCGACATTTTGTCTTCATCGTCGGTCTAGATCATTTGAAAACGAAATGAATTTGTCAGAAGTTTCAACACTTGGGTGGTAGGCGTTTCACTATGGATGGGTTTGAATAGTTCCCTGATTGACTGGTTGTAACATTTTTTACTTGATGTCTTCATTCGGTTCACGTCACCGATTCAGTTGATGCCACCCAGTTGGAAATATTAAACAATGAGATTTTATCGAATGTTCAGAATATCAGAATTTTCAACTCTTAATTATTTCGTTGAGAAACTGATTTGATTCGTCAATGATTACCGATAATAAAACTTATAATAAATTCATTGGAATTCATCTGATAATTGATATGGTGATTCAGTTGATAAAATGACAGATTATATAGTGCAGGGGGTGGGAGAAATAGTGACCCTCCGTGCCTCTCAGGGGTTAAATGCCCTAAGGTAGAAGATTTCCCATACAGTTGATGTGTGCAGTCACTCCAGTCACTTCCAGTCAGTCTTTAACTTGCCGCTTGTCACTTCAGTTCTGTTGTTGTTTGGTTTCCTGAAATATTAGATTTTGTTTGTATGTCTGGTTTTAGCTGTTGTATAATCACCGGATCTCCCGAATGACTAGTTTTGAATCGTCGCCCTCTTGTTTTTGTCCCTTTCGCGGATTCTGGGATCGACCCTCTCAAGCGATCTGTAGAAATCATCTCCTCCTCTCCTAGGTTATGGTATGTCCAATTCCACTCGATGTTTCCAGTACGCCTTCTCAGAAGAACATCCACGTTCTGGTGCTGAAAATGCAGGTCCTGATAGATGTATCGGTTGAGTATTTATCTGGAGTGTTTATGGTCATCCCCAAGCAGATGTCCATAAACTTTTTGATTTGGAGCCTTATGTTTCTACGCACTAACCCCATGATATGGAGGCATATGAGATGATGAAGCAGAAATGTCTTGATTCTCGATAAGTTTCATTTGAAGATCCATATTACTTCTATGTCCTTTGATGGGCTTTTACCAGTTCTACCCTCGGTGTGTTGTGCCTGAACGTTGTACCTGAACGTTAGTCTTCTCTCGAAAGTCCTCCAGATATCTTACTCCGTTTGTCGGAGAAATCTCTTGTCCATTGAGACAACATGTCCTTTGAGCTGCGCCCTTCTCCGAATGGGTAGTATCGTCTAACGGGGTTGATGCTAATCTTCCACAGTTTGCCCCACTGCTCTAGTCTGACTGCTTGTTGTTGCAGGTTACCTGTGTCTAGCTGGTGAATGTTGGTTCTGACCAGCAATGTTGAATTTCTCTGGCTTGGACACATCTGCTGTGTGCACCGATAGAGAGTTCCTGTCCTATTCTGGATTGACATCGTCTGCTGCTAGTACCTTCTGCAATTCCATGTAGGTTAGTCTTCGGTGTTGGTTTCCAACAGACATTGTATATTATCGATTTTGAAGAACTTGCAGTTCTGCTGGATCTATGCATACACTTCTTGTCCATTAGAGCAAATGTACTTTGGTATTTTCTCTTCAAACGTCTTCTGATTCTGATGAGCTCCATTACCTCTTGTGCTTTGAATTGAAGCGCGAGACTGACGCGTCTGTGCATGGAATGCTGAGATCTGCCTGCCTATCTGGTTCTAGTCGATAACATTTCTAATATGTCGGCTTTCTGTATGTTTTCTTGTGGGTTCAGATACGCTGAAAAAATTCTGAATTTTTTTTTACACCCTACCTTGACTCGAACAGCGACTGCTTTGCCCGTTCAGAGTTCTGGTTGTTGATTCTCGTGCTGCACCAATTTGGTTCTCACTATGAGGACTGCTCGTTCTGCAGCTGTTTGCCCAATAATATGAACCCTGTAGGTGTTGAATAACGGGATGTGTATATTCTGCACAGCTCTCATCCTGACTTCTTAGATTGCCATAACATCAATGAAAATACGTAACAGCAGCTTCACTAATTCGTCATTGTGAATTATAATGCCTTGGATATTCCAACGGAACTCATTATGCTGACATTAGCAATTTCTACGTTCTTTTAGTGGTTCTACTCTCATAATAATGATGAGGCTTGTTCTAACCTGATATATTCCTTCTTCGGTGCGAGGACATTTTGTCAAGTAGTAGGAGCGTTTTCTTAATTATCATTCGACTGCACTAGATGACGTCGTATCTGTGTCTCTATAGGTTGTCTGCTACCTCCTTAGGTTCTATGTTCTTCAGTATGCCTGAGATCACAACCAGCATGTTCTCTTGAAACTATCGATCGTGGTAAGAATGCGAATTTCATGTCGTTGTACCTTGGACTTGTACGATATTTTCCGGTGGGTCAATTTGACCGATATATCATTCCACCTTTAGCATTCTTTCGGGGCTATTGTCGGTGGTTTCGCGGGTTTTTGCTGGTGTAGGTGAGTAAGTAAGTGGTCTCATCGCTGTCTTGCTGTTCTGTTGCCCTTTCAGTGGTAGGTCTTACCTCTTCGGCTAGAGCAAGAGGCACCATTTTCTACGACCTTCTAATCTTTCTCGAATTGCAGTCTCGACCCCCCTCTCAAGGGGCAGCTTATTGTATCCTACCTTTTTTTGTGTAGAATCCATCGTTTGTACATCCTTGTTTTGTTCTTACTGACCTTCGAGCAGGTTGAAAAAAACAACAATTTGTCATCATTATACTTCGTAAAAAATTGAACAACACAAAAAGTGGATGCAAACGACAACATTGTACGACTGTGTCTGAAGTTGAATTAGGATGAACTGAAGTGGAAATGTATGTATGCATTAAATCAGTGGTTCTTCTTGTGCTCTTCAATCCTGTCAATCAATGGATTTTGGATTTCCCAATAGATGATATATCGTTCAGTATTTGGGTATTTGCTGGTTTAGATTTTGGTACGAAGCTGAGATTTGTGTTTCCAAATCTGAAATCAGTTTGACGTCGAATATTTTATTCTCTTTGATTGTTGAATGTTGATTTCTCTGTCGACTATTTTTATTCTTTCTTCAAGCATGTATCTTCTCCTAATGAAACATTTCATGATTGAATCTATATTTTCGTTTCCTTTGAATATACAGTCTTCATCAATACTGATATAGTAAATAATATATTAATTAGTGTCCTATTGCCATACACTTCGAAAAAGATAGGAACTTTTCATTCAAATTCGTTCACCTAGAGCATTCACTTTTTTTCTATTATTTTCTATTAAATATTTTAATTCAGTTTCATTTTCTTTTGTTATTATTTCTCTTCGTAGCTACCTATATGAATCTAAAAATATATTTCCCTCAGTGGACTATCTTTCAATTATTAGAAGAGTAATAAAATACTAGAAGCAAACATAAGGTGAAAATATAACAAGAACATTGAAACTCACCTTTCATCTGAATTATTGAAAAGCTACACTTCTAATTCTCCTGGAGGAAAACAAAAAACACGGATAACAAAAAACATCAGTGTTCAGTCTTTGAGCTGCGAGATATTTCAGGAATTTTATTACAGCGGATCACAATAATGTAACTTTATAACCAGACAACATCCAAAAATACGACAGTCTACGGTCTTTTTGTCAATCGGAAATTCTTATTTATTGCGACAAGATCAAGAAACGACTACACAAATTGTACAAAACAACATTTCACTGCATAACCTTATGTACGACTCGACTTTTTACTGCAACAGGTGAATATTTGATTATCTCTGCGATCCAACGACGGAAAAGCCGTTTCCCCCTTTTTTTTTCTAGAAAAGAGAATAGTTGAATATGCGGAAACGTAAAGTTACTGAATTTAAGCGAGTTCAAGAATGTTTCCAGTGGGCAGCGTAAAAAAATATTTTGTTTTATGTTGCTTATCTCATTACACATTGAGTTTGTGTAATTTAAAAATCAAGCGAAACTAAAATATAACACATTTTCATCACAAATGTTTGATTTCATCCAAAAGTTAAGCTCGTCTTGAGTAAAATTTTCATATTTTTTATTTAGTGAATCGTTTTAAAAAATAATTTTACTTAAATTGAAGAATATTTATAAAATCAAACCTATCGAGAAGCATTTATCGATTATTTTATAGCACTGATCTTAGTTGAAAACAAATTGTGAACCGTCATAGGACGCCTGGCGGACGTGAAAAATTATTATTAATATTTTGTGACCCCTGTGGTGATTGTTGAATACTAAACTATTTATAAAATAATATGTTATTAATATACATGAAAACATTTCAAAGTGGCTGTTATATATTATAGTAAACTCAAGAATCTTACTTGTTATGCACT
>WOGO01003942.1:0-13754 GCA_015342085.1 Leptinotarsa defecta | reverse complement strand
GCCCCTACAGGGACATTTTCAAACTTATACAATAAACTAATAGTTTATTAGGACCACTTTTATTTGTAACTAACATTACTGCAGTTTTGTCCTATACGGACATTTGTCCGTTTGAAAATGTCCAATGTCTGTATAAGACGAAACTGCAGTAACGTTAGTTGCAAGTAAAAGTGGTAAAGTACATAGAAATTTTCATTTCTCTTTTCATTATGATTTTCTACCAAGTAGTAACGGCTACATCCATCACTACTACTTTCCTTTGTTCTGAAAAACTTGAAATATCTCATAATTAGAGGTACCTACATGAGTAAATTATAGATCTGCAACAAATGAAGCGAGGTAAAATAACAGTATTTTGTACTGTCCTACGATTATATGGGGATGAAGTTGAAGGAATTTGTTCCATGGACAGGATATTTTTACCATTTTTTTGGAAAAATAATGGACATGTTCATCAAATTTTAGTCGAAAATCGAGGATGAGATAGATATACTTCATCTCTTGTACCATATCCAATCGTTGACCGTTAATTTGTATATGTAGTCCCAAACTTATACAGTGTATTACATTTAAAACGAGCCACACTGAATAACTTCTGGTACAATGATTTGCAGAAAAATTAAAAAACATGACACAAATACGTTTCGGAATTATTGAATAAATGTATGGAAAGTGGATCTGTTAACAATAAAAAGCATAACTGTTCAGGAGTTGTCAACAATGAAGCTGCAGTTTTAGGGCACGTTGGACTAATAGAAAATTCGCAATCTCTTACTAAGTTATCTCGAGAATCAGGAATCAGTCGTACATATGTTTTCAGGATCCTTCATAAATACAAATTCCATCCATATGAAATTGGACTAGTTCATGAATTGAATGACGATGATTTCGATAGAAGCATCGAGTTTTGTGAAAGTCTCACTGAACGGATCAACTTGCATCAGAATTTCTTGCATACGATTTGTTTCTCAGATGAATGTACGTTTAGTTTGAATGGAGAGGTGAATCGGCAAAATTGTCGATATTGGAGTAATACGAGTCCTCATTTATACCGTCAAGTTCATACCCAACGACCTCAAAATCTAAATATTTGGAGAGGAATTTTAGGTGACCACATCATAGGACCTTGTTTAATCGATGATAATTTGACTAGTGATAAATATTTGGATATGTTGAAAAAACGAATAATACCATGCGTCAATAGGAAAATTGAGAGGATATAAATTTATTCTGTAGATTCATTTTTATAGGGTCATCCAAAGTCTGAAGTGTATGTGATAGAATTGACAACATTAGAAGATTTGAGAGAGAATACCATAAGACATTGCAGAGAAATAACTCCCGAAATTCTCAACCATGTGAGGGCAGCAATGGAAGCTCGTTCGTACCATTGTTCATTCCATATGTTTTATACTTTGTTAAAATCTACTCATCTTGGAGCATCTGATAATACGAAATAATATAGGGTGAATTGAAGGGGTTATATTATTAGGAGTGATTAATTTTTCGGAAAGAAAGTTTTTGGCTTTCTACTATTCCATGACATTAAAAAATCGTAATTCATGAATGAATGAATGGATAATGTTATCCAATTCGGTACTGGAGAGCCTTGGGGCAAGTGTCTTAAGGCGAAACATCGGTGTAAACCGGTGAGGGTGACAGTGTTCCATGTAAGTGCAATTTATTACTATTCAATCAAAGTAGAACTCATGTGAATGATATCTGATTTTTATTCCACAACGAATGTTTGAAATACAAACTGAGTAGAGAAAAGTATATTCTGTATAATTCAGTGTTCATATAGAAGTATTTGTTTCGAAAGAATTTGTTTCTTTCGTGTAATTCAATGTTTATATGAAAGTAGCTGTTTCAGGAGGACTTTCTTTCAGTTTGTGTCTGAAAGTTACTTCTTTGCATGATCTACACCTAGGTAGTTAATTTTTTATAAAATTAAGAAAGCTTCATAAGTAATAATTTTAAAGTGGGCCTGTTAAAATATTTCCCACAAAATTTAGCTGAAGCGAATGTACCCTTCTTGTGCTTGAAATTCAATGGGGTATTTCTGAAATAATTGTAAACTTATGTAACATATAATGAAACAAGAATTAAAATATTAAAATTTTTCCTAGTCATCACATCAACAGACCCATGTAGTGAATACACAATCATTCTCAACACCTACCTTGGACTATCCATATTTATTGTTACTATTGTTCTCTAACGTTCTTAACTCACTTATCACGTCACAAATTTCATGAAAGATTCAACGGTAACCTTCGGACATTGTAAAAGTTCAAAAATAGTCGAACATACAAAGAATATATCTCAATACAACTATGTAGATGATTGAAATTCTTCGCGGAATTCGAGTTGGTAACCGACAGATATCAGTTGATACACGTAAAGTATTGATAAGACTTAAGTAGTAAATCTACAAGTTCAGTCGGTATTCATCTATCTTCTTATAACGTAGATAGGATATCTAAACACACATTATTTGGTAAATATGAAATGAAACATGATGGCTTGATTTGATAGCAGATTGGCGGATGGCAAATGACATTGGCACAGTATAATGCTAAAAGTTCCAGTAGTTTTACCCTTGTCGGAACCACTGATGTTTGTGTCTCACAGTTTTATTTTTTTAGGACACTGCGCATCCATGATTATCGTCCACGAGTGGATTTGTCAGCGGTTGACATTTCATACACTGCTCAACAATTGAATTGATGTTTTGTAATAATATAGAATATTATATATCGGTTTCAATTTTTTTATTCAAATTGTACCACTTTTCTACTTGCTCCTTGTCTGTTTGGTGCAAACTTTGGAGTTTCAAACAAATGAAAAGAATTGATTTGCTTGTCCAACCCAGCCCATCCTTTCGAAACATATATATACGGAGGTGGTTATTTTCAATTGAATAAAAAATGATACTTATTGCACAAGGACAATTATAATTTCCAAATTATTTCCTGAAAGATATCTGAGCTTGGTGCTATATATTGAAAAAATAAACTAATGAAATCTGATATTCTGACTATTATTAGAAATGGGTGATGGTAAATTTTTTGTTTGGTTGATGACATCCAGGAAATGTGCTATAAATAAAAACAGAACAATTTAATGGAATAATTCATTTATTTGTTCATCAGGCCCTAGATAAAAATATATAATTTGTATCTGCTATATACAAACTATATACAAATACACTTCTTGAATTTATTTGAAAATATAAGTACAAAATATTTCATTTTCTAGTTATTCAGGTCGGTCGGTTGCCAGGCGGTTCGACGTGGGTGCTTTGTTCACTCAATCGAATTGATTGTCGTGTTTGTCGGTGGTTCAAGCCCTAGTCTGAACCATCGATTTTCACTTGCATCTGTCCAAGTCGTGTTTGGAATCACACGTTACATGGTGATACCTCCTTAATCTTTAGCTCGCCCACGTTTTGACTCCTGAGGGTTATCGTTCATAGGGGTGCGACAGCTGGTTAACGCAAAAACAGATTTCAAACAGATTTTCATTCAATCCCTCATCTTTTAAAATTGGGCACAACTAAGGAATGCTGAAATGAAGAAAAGAGAATTGAAACTTTTTGTTTTTTACCAGTTTTATTTGTAATTAACGTTACTGCAATTTATTGAATGCTGAAATCATAATTTGCCAACCCTTTGCTAACTTCATTCTACTGATAACATCTTCGTTGTTTTCTCTTGAAACTCTCATTTCCCTAAGCATTGTTTACATATGTTTCAAGATACGAATACAATATGAAATAAATCGGAACTTGGAATATTTCTGTCGAAGTTGTAATACTAGCTACAACAAAACTTCTCTTTATCATGATTCCACAAGCGAAACGTTGCCGATTATCGAGGCAAAAAACTGTTCTCTATGATTCGATCATGCGCGCTGTGATTTATCATCAAAAGATGGGGGCAGTTAGACTACTGGTACTTTTAGTATTATACTGTGACATGGATGGCAATGGCTGCGTCGCTACGTTCAGTCAAAAAAGCTGAAATCATTGCCCTGAAAGCAATGTGAAAGAGGTTTTTGAAGCAACTAGACAATATGTCAAATGTCAGTTGGCATGTCATTAAAAAAATAATGTAATCATTGTAACCAGTTTGAAGAGCAGTACTTTTTATGTTATGATTGAATTAGTATGAAGTGTTTTCGATTGGAGTTTCTAAATCGATTGCGGTCAAGAAAAAATTGGAGATATTTCACATTCCTAATATTTTCTTTTTCGTGATTATTATTAAGCAGTACTCAGAACCATTCTGAAAATAGCTGTCAGCGTCAAGTCAACATTGTCAACTATGACGTGTGACAAATGTCTGGGATGACAGGACAGTGACGTGTAATATATGATTGTTTTAAGAGTACATAATTGTTTTCACGTTACCTTTAATAATGTTAGATTTATTTACAATTTTTAGTAAGGGAGGAATGGTATTATGGTGCTTCCAAAGTACCAGTCAACTATTCACCCCTTCTGTGAATGCATTGATACGAAATGTCATTTTACAGGTATGTTTCACTGAAATTTCTTAAAATATGTTGAGATTTTTACTACTTGGGAATTCAATTTCAAAACAGCAAATCTACATGATTCATGTTCAAGATTTCTAAGTGGAAGTTTGTATTTGAAGCTGCAATAATAATTTTAAGTTCATTACATTCAAAGTATTGATCTATGCATTGCCCCATTTTTTTTGTCTCAATATGTTATTGGAAGTATATGTCTTGTTGATTCGGGAAATGTAGTTGAAGCAGTGTTGTTTTTTTTTTAGGAAAGAACTAATGTCAGCACTTTTGATCATAACGGATTGCTGCTCCAGTACAAACTGGACAATGAATTTGATTTGGTTTTTGTGGTGGCCTATCAAAAAATTCTACAGCTATCCTATGTCGATAAATTCCTTAATGACATACATTTAGAATTCAGAGATAAGTACAAAAATGAACTGTCCGATGGAAAGTACTTTCAAGATTTTGATTTTATGGGAGTATATGATTCCACGTTGAAAGCAGCTGAACAGTGGTCGAAAATTCAGTCGAAACAACCCAAGCAAATGAGAACTTTCGAAGACTCTTTCAAATCTAAAAAGACAGTAGCATCTATGATAGAGAGGAAAGGGGAAGAAAAACCGGTGAAGGCTGTAAAGAAGAAAGAGGTCAATTTTTCTACAGAAGGTTAAATATATTTTCTTTTTGTCTTAGAGATTATTAAAGTTATACAAAATGAAAAAGGCCTAGAACCTTGAAGAAGTTTCCTTTGTCGTTCTACAGTATGGAAAATATCTTTATCACCACTTAAAAAAATCGAAATGTGAAATGAACAATATCTTATTCACTTTTTTTTCAGAAAAAAGTATTAGTCTTCCATCTTCCCCAAAACCTGTAACAAATGGTTTCATAGATGAAGAAACTTTGGCAGCAAATAGGGCAAAATTGGCAAAGAAAATGCAGAAGAAAAAGCCTGATCCTAAGTAAGAAAAAATTAAGCAAAATGACATAGTTTGCATACATATACAATGTGAATCTATACATATATGAATTTATTTTTAGAAAAAGTCCTAAGAGTCCTCAGTCGGAGAAGGCAGGCAAAAAACCTAGAAAATGGGATTTGGGTGGTAATAATAAAGATCTTGGAACTCTCGAGAGAACTACTGATAAACCAGAAGATATGAAAAGTAACTTCACTCCAGACACAGAGGTACTTGTCAGTTTATTTTTATGAAAGAATTTACGTATTTTATTATTTTCTGCAAATACTTTTCAATCTGATAGTTGTAAGTTGAACAATTGTATAATGGAGACTTTATGTAGAAACAGAGAAAATTTGTCCAGAAATATAAAGTCAGCAGTACTAGTTTTATATTATACAGTTGATCAAATAGGAATGAGATGAATTTTGGATACCTAGTTTCAAAATTATGCATCAGACATAAGTTTTTCCAGCATTGTGATTGTATTGTCGGCCGGTAGCCAAGCGGTTCGGCGTGGGTGCTTTGTTCGCTCACTCGAATTGACTGCCGTGTTGGTCGGTGGTTCAAGCCCTAGTCTGAACGATCGATCTTCACTTGCTATCGTCCAACCCGTGTTCGGAATCACACGTTAAAAGGTAAGACCTCGTTAATCGTTAGCTCGCACAAGTTTCTACTTCTGAGGGTTGTCGTTCGTAGGTGTGCGACAGCTAGTCAACGGAAAAACAGATTTTAAACAGATTTTAATCAGTATGAGTTTTTTATTCAATTCATATTTGAATGGGAAAATGAACAGGGATGGTACAGTTACAACTGATACGGTTATAATTGAGCTAGTTATAATCTAATTATTATGAACTTCATAATCCATAGTTTTGGATGCATCCTCCAATATCAGAAAAAAGGAACCTTGAACTGGGTACACCCCAAGACTGTATCTTGAATTTGCTATTGTTGATTTTGTTTGTCAAAATTTACCACTGCACTCAAGTTAGGAAACAATGTTCGTATATGCAGATAATACCTCAATAGTTGTACATGGCAAAACATTACAAGACCAGTTGACATTGATTTACCTTTATCTGAATAATATAATAAATATACCAATATGTATTTTAATTTTCAATTTTTTTAAAAGATTGTGGGACAAATGAAGGGGATAATCAAAGATCTGGAAGTGGAATCTTCAGACGAAGAATATGAAGAAGAGGAAGAAGAAACCGCAACAAAACAGCCCGCCAATAAAACATCTTCCAAGGGTGGAATGTTTTCCATTTTCAAAGGTCTTGTCGGTTCAAAAAATCTCACCAAGTCTGACATGGCGCCTGTTTTGGAAAAAATGAAAGATCACCTCATATCCAAAAACGTCGCTGCTGACATTGCTATAAAGCTGTGCGAGTCCGTAGCAGTTAAATTGGAGGGTAAAGTCCTTGGAACTTTCGAGAGTGTTGCTTCCACTGTTAAAAGTACCTTGACCGATTCTTTGGTTCAGATTCTCAGTCCCAAGAGGAGGGTGGATATCCTGAGAGATTGTTTGGAGTCCCAGAAGCAGAACAAACCTTACGTCATGGCGTTTTGTGGGGTAAGAATGCAGTTTTCATTTTGTTTTGAATGTGTCCATAATAATGAATGATAGAAATTTGGACTTTCATTCTTCAATTCGATATTTGATTCATTATTAATTCATCAATATGATGAATGGTGGAAAGTGACAAATTTATGTCTTCTCTTCAAGGTGAACGGTGTTGGTAAATCGACCAACCTCGCGAAGATTTGTTTCTGGTTAATAGAAAACAACTTGGGCGTCCTGATAGCCGCCTGCGATACTTTCAGGGCGGGGGCTGTCGAACAACTACGCACTCACATGAGACATCTCAATGCTCTCCATCCACCGGAAAGGCATGGCGGCAGACAAATGGTCCAGCTGTACGAGAAAGGGTACGGTAAAGATGCTGCTGGAATCGCCATGGAAGCCATCAAATATGCCAGAGATTCTAGAATCGACGTTGTTTTGATTGATACGGCAGGGAGAATGCAGGTATAGAGTAGAATAGAGTAGAATTTTATTCAACCATGTTACGTATAAATACATTTATGGCAGGTCACAGTACATAAAAAGAAATATTGCAATGAAAATAAAATGTTGAACACATAAAAGGAATACATATAAATAACACAATAAAATCATTATTTGAAAATAATCATTGGCTGACCAAATAATTGTTTGATGCTAGAAGATAATATATTATGGGTATTTCAATGAACTTGCTTGGTTTAAATATTCCATTTTATTGTAGAAACATTCCTTGAGGAGAAACTTTTTGTTGACTGTTTTGAATTTGTTAAATTCCAATATTTTCAATGATTTATCGAGAATAGTATACAGAGAATTTTTGTTGCTAACAACTAGTCTATGACGTGTTGGATTCAATAAATCTTGTGTTATACGTTGTCTGCAAAGTGCTGGAGATGGTGACATTCTTTCTGATAATTTTGCTATATGCAACCTTTTCAGTGATTATTTCTTAACTGTCAGTAGTAGCATATCCAAACCAGACACTAAAAATATCAGTTATATGTCATCGGCTCATCAAACTATTTATTTATATCCAGCAGCTAAAATGGAAATTGAACAAGTTATCAAAAAACTTTGTAAGAAAAAATCATCCGTTATTGATGAAAATCCTGGTCATGTTATAAAAAAGGTTGCCAATGTGATTTCTGAGCCTTTGACTCGTATAGTTAACTCCACTTTCATTGAGGGGAGGTTTCCGGATATACTGAAAATGTCAAAAATTTTGCCAATATACAAAAAAAAGGGCTCTCGATCCGACTGCGCTTCTTACAGGCCTATATCGCTACTTAGTCAGTTTTCTGAGATTATTGAATACTGTTTCTATCAAAGATTATATGATTACTTTGAATCATTCAGATTATTTTCTTCTAGTCAGAATGCTTATAGAAGAAATAGATCTACAGTTGGTGCAATTGATCAACTCATTAAACATGTGCTGGAAATCTTGGAAAACAAAAAGCAGACTCTAGGATTTTTTTTATTTGAGCAAAGTCTTTGACCTCGTTGACCATGACATACTATTACACAAATTACAGTTTTATGGTATGCGTGGCCCTGCATTGAATTGGGTAGTCAGCTGGTCTGTGTGAATGAAAAGAATTCTGAAAGAAAATGTATATCAAGAGGGGTACCTCAAGGCTCTGTTTTGGGACCCCTTTCATTTCTGGTTTTTATAAACGATCTTTCGAAATTTTGTTCAAGAAACTTCCATTATTGTTATTTTTGCGAACGATACTAAAATCTTGGTATCTGCGGGAATTATGTCCGAAGTAATTGTCAAAATTAATGAAGTAACTGATCAAATTTCTGAGTGGTGTTCTATAAATGGCCTGCTGCTAAATTCTGCTAAATCCCAAATGCTCAACTTTGATGAAAGCTATTTGGTTAGAATAAATTATGAAACTTTACATCAAGTACTAAATTGTACTAAATTCTTAGGTGTTGATATTGATAATAAACCTACCTGGAAGTTCCGTGTTGATAGTGTCAAACTGAAGCTCAGTAAACATGTATATTTACTTCGTAGGTTAAAACAAACAGTCCCTCTTCTCTTCTCAAGTTTTTATACCACAGTTTAATTCAGTCAGTAATTTCCTATGGTCTTGAACAGTGGGGCTTATCAGCTAAAGCTGATGAACGTTTTGTTATTCAGAAAAAGGTAATCAGAATTCCGGCTGGTGCATATTCAAGTGAACACTGCAGAACACTTATAGTTTATTAACATTGCCTAGTTTGTATATCACCAAAAATTAGTCTCAACTACATCAACCTTATAGTAGATTGACAGTATGAAAGAATCACCCCATGTGCATTGGGGTTAAGCTATATAATAAGCTCAGTGAGGACATCAAATCCTCAAATATCAATGTCTTTTAAAGGTGGCTCAAAATGTTTCTATTGCAAAAAGCATACCCTGTGGATGAGTTTCTCCTTGAATCCTAATTCGATTGTAGTATATTAACTATTTTTTACGAATGTTTTATGTTTATATTGACTTTTTTATGTGTGTTTGACCTGTTGAATCTGCCAGTACTTTATGATGATGTTATGCCTTTTTTTTTGTCCAATGTGATTATGATGGAAAACGGATTCAATAAATGTTTGCTTGATTCATTGACTGATGTATATAGGAGTGTTTTTTGAATTTATTTATTTAAAAAAACGATATATATGTATAATGAAGGCTCCGGCATGATACCAAGCTGAATGAAGTGTTGATGACAGTGATCTATGTATCTTACTTTTGCTAAAATACAAATGGTTTTTTTCTGATATCGAAATACCCATATTGCATTACTTGAGTTGCCCCAAAGTAGAATTAAATAAAGAGAAGTAAGATAGTTTCAGTACGTTTAGATTGGTTACTGGTTTGAGTTGTCTTGCAACAAATAAAACTCTAGAGAGCTTACAAAGTACATAACCTACATAGCCGGACCTAACCTAACCTAACCTAACCGATGATTTCTCATTCAGTAAAATTGCCCTTTTTGAGTCAATTTTATTTTTGGATAATATAAATTATATGAACCAGCTCTTAAGTTGAAGACAATACCAGCTTTCTGGATGATTACCTCAACATACTTATTAAATTTAGACTAGATGTTGGGAGGGAAGAGCAGCCATGTTGCTGGTAAATAAAATTAAGGACACTTTCATGATTTTGAAACACATGATGGCTGCCTCATAAGATCTGATAAGTTCAATCTACAAAAATCTGCAAAAAATTCTTCAGATATCAGTCTATATATTTTGTGAAGTACCGACAAGAACTTGTTGTCTTACAAGTTTTTGAATTGTCACTTTCTTCAAGAATTGCTTGAAATGTTTTATATTATACATGCACTTGGTCAAATATTCAATATATCTGCCTAGCTATGTATCCATAGAAACAGTGAAATGATGTGCGATTGATAACTTTGTCAAATTTTCCATTTTCTAGGATAACGAACCCCTGATGAGAGCCCTCACGAAACTCATCAAAGTCAACGAACCTGATCTGGTTCTTTTCGTAGGAGAGGCTCTGGTTGGGAACGAAGCTGTGGACCAGTTAGTGAAATTTAACCAGGCTTTAGCCGACTATTCTTCCAATACTAATCCCCATATCATCGATGGAATCGTGTTGACCAAGTTTGACACAATTGACGATAAGGTGAGTTGTTGAAAGTCAAATTCTTCTGAATGTTTGAAAGAAGTCTTGAAACAGAATGAAGGTAAAGAATGAAATGTTTCAATCAGGTTCTATCAGTTATCTGAAAATGGTGCATTTTGATTTTTTTTCAGGTCGGAGCTGCAATTTCAATGACTTACATAACAGGTCAACCAATTGTTTTTGTCGGTACTGGGCAGACTTATACAGATCTCAAAGCGCTGAACGCTCGGGCTGTGGTACATTCTCTCATGAAGTGATAGAAGAAATTGTTCTGTGAATGTAGGGGAAGGGAAGGGGGTTATTTTTACAGTTGATGTTATTGATTGGTGTTTGTTGAATTATACAATGTTTACTGATTTGTTCCATTATACAAATAAGTTGTCGATATTTTCTGGATTTAATTTATTTTATCACATTTTTGAGTCATTAAAGAAAGAACTTTTTTGCATCTTGTGTTTTATTTTGGTTAGAATGGAATCTGATGGAATTAGATGTGTAGTTGAAAAAATCGACGAACGTTTCCATTTTTCAAATTTAGTTCAAAGGAAAAGGCTATTCGATAGGCAAAATTTGCCTAGATGCCTAGATAGGTTTGAGCAGAATTTCAGCTCTAATCCTTGTACTAGTAATTAATCCAACCACTTTTGTGAGCAAAACGTAGAGAAATTAACTCGGAAAAATTACTTAATAATAATCGGCTTTATTCATCGACGAAAGTAATGAAGATTGAAGTAGCAGATAGAATAAACAATAAAAGGCGAAGTTCAGCTTGAGCTGCTTCAGTTCAATCTACTATATGGACTGAAAAGTTCCTAGGCTACCACACAGATGGCGCTACAAGTATCAAATCCATTTTTAAATGACTCTAACCTACAAAAGACATACAAATTTCATACCTGTCTGATTAAAACATTTCGATTGAAGCAACTTTCGTTAGTTTGGGTAAAAACGGATTTCGTTAGTTTGGGTAAAAACGGATTTCGTTAGTTTGGGTAAAAACGGATTTCGTGTGTTTGCCAAGGCTTGACAAACATTATTCCTACTTTGCTCCAGGAAAATCAACCGTTGGGAAGTGGTTTGCTAAGTTTAAACGGGTGACACCTCACGAACTTCTACTTCGGACTCTGGTGAACGGCTTCAGGCATAACGTGTTGCACAATGAAACTTTGAAAGAGCTTAATGTGAGGTACTTTTGTGCTTCAAAATCAAACGCGCATGATCATGAATATAGAGTCTAGTAATGGAATGTGAGGTTAAAATCATCATAATGTGAGTCTTATTAAGATTGACTCAGTAGCTCACATTCCGATGAAAACGGTACTGTTTCTGAAGTGTGTTCTAACTCTCATAGATGTCGCTTCCATGGTGAATTGATTAATATCTAAAGAATACCAGTAGCTAAATATTCCATCAAAGTTCTTATGGAAGCCCATATATGATGTAGACAATTACAAAGCTCAATCAGCCAAACACCAAAATGTAGGATCATTTTTGTGTATGTCCTCGATGGATATTTCTCGAATACTTTCACCATCAACGCTGGTGTTCCCCAGGGATCCATATTGTCTCCAACCGACTTTTTATTGCATATCAACGACTTATTGGAAAAAAACCACGAGTCCAATATATTGCCTTGCTGGCGACAGCACACTTGTGTCGTCATTCCATTTGGATTCCAGGATATTGGCTGCGTAGGCACATCTTCACCGGCAGCAGGAGATTGCGTATCTCAATGAGGATCTAGAAGTGATTTCGAATTGGGCTGAAAGTAACCAGGTTCAATTTAATGCTACGAAAATCCAGGCATATGTTTTCTTCAAGAAGATAAATGTATTCGAACCGACTATAATAATATCAATTCCGCTTTCTGCTTCTGTAAGTTTGTTGGGGGTTGAAATGGACACTAATACGTCTTGACATAATCATGTTGCTGGAATTGCAAAGGCTGCTCCTCAAAGGCGTGGAACACTATTCTGAACCAGAAAACCTTACACACCTCAGCAACTTTTGATACTTTATAAAGTTCAGATCAAACCTTTGGGAGTATTGTTCACATGTGTGGAGCTCCTTTCCTAAGCATACCCTGAAGCTCCTGTATTCCATCCAGAAAACAACCACTGGCCTGATTAGAAACGCGAACATCACTTGCAACCTTGATAGTATGGATCATCGAAAACAGTCTGGAGATTGGAGATGCTCAAGTGACTTGTCACATTTGATTCCACCAAGACCTGTGCATATCAGAAATACGCAACGGACTGTGGCTGCTCATCGTTTTGAAGTTCAACTCAGTACACATCGAACTTCACTGTTCAAGAACTCTTTCATTTGGAGAAATATGTTTATGTGGAATAAACTCCCTGAGAACGTTTTCCCAAATGAATTTAATCTCCAGAGATTCAAATCCAATGTGAATCGTTATTTTCTCACAGGCACAACTCTTATAGAACCTTAAGGAATTTGTTTGAAGGTGGTTGACAATGTTTCGTTGTGTATTTCATCAGTTCGGACTTCCATTATCCAATATAATATAAATTGATTTGAAATCCCTGAAAAAAATTAGAAAGATTAACGAAAACAAAAAACTGAAATTAAAAAGAAACAACATACATAACATAAAAATTGAAATAATAATGAAAGCTGAAAATTAAAAATAAAAATATTATTAACAAAAAATGAAAAATAAAAAATTTCAAACCAAGTTACGACGTTTCGACTATAGTATCCACAATCGTCTTCGGGTGATAACTGGACTCCAAGATCTGACTATTTATAGGCCATTCGAGTGCTTTCACTTATCCCCTCTTCTCTCTCTCACCGCTTCATTTGTTTTAGCGGGAGATGACCGTTTGAAGGGAGTTATTCGTTTTTCGCTTAATTAGAGGTTTCCATATGTGACGTATCTCTACTCTAGCTTGACTTAATGCGTTTTTCGACAACATATACGCGGCTTCTTTGAATTTTCTCCTAAACCAGTGTTCCTCTTTGTGGATGATTTCAGCTTGAGCCCACTTGATGTTATGTTGATGAG
>WOGO01003941.1:0-13755 GCA_015342085.1 Leptinotarsa defecta | reverse complement strand
TCCACCCCTTACAACCATGGGGTAAACCAAATAAATTTCTGGCTAAGTGTCTTTTTGGTAGTACAAAACGTCAGGTTGATTTCAATATTGTAACTTTATTAGTGCTTGTGAAAAAAATTGTTATACGAATTTTATGTACCCCCTTTAAGGGGTTGTACCTTAACAAGGGATGCTCCAATGACATTTTTTTATATGAAAGCTCCTATTTTTTTTCGATGAGGAATCACCTCCCTGAATGTTTTACACTTATTTAGTTATACCCTGCATATAGATGTCAATGTATATAAAATCAATAGAAAAAAGCAAACTCAGAATAATTAGCGAAACCTCTGCCAATTAACCAGCAGTAGTAATTATAAAAATCAATGTAACCAGGCTGCAAAAGCTTTTCTCAAGAGAAACGAATTTGATTTTTTCTAATTATCTGTGCGAATATTCAATCATTTTATTAAAAATAAAGTTCTAATAAAGGAAAGTGCAATATGAAGTACATAAAACGATACTCACAACTTCCAAAAATGAGCGGACATGATTGCCTATCCATGGGAAAACTCTTCAACTCCATTGGACATTTAGCTTTGATAGTCAACCTACAGAAGAAAATGGTTATACAAGATGTTTATTAAATATGCGGCAAAAATTTAAGGAACGCTTTGGAGCGAAAAAAAACTTCGACAATAACAATTTATTACCAAAAATTAATTGTAATATTCGTTAATCTACAAGAAATGTTGAAAATGAATACCATCGCTCGGATGCAAGAATCCAGTCTTCTCCTCATCGACTCCCGAACTCTTTTAAAAACACCAGGATCGTTTTTTATTCCGTTACATCTAGCAATTATCTGATTTCTCAAATCTTCCACATCTTTCACTGGAGTGAAATTGTTAGATTTTTTATTATTTGGTAGGTCCAGTGTAGTACGCTATACTTTTATTTCGGCTACGTTAATAATTTCAAAATTACCAAAATTTTTATTGTCGAAATTCTGTTTGGCCCCGTATCTTCGAAACAAAGCGCCCTATCAAAAATTATCAAAGGACAAAATATCCTTAGAAAAGTCCAGGGAATAGTTTTTTGATTTTTTGCCGCATTTTTAATAAATACCCTGTATATTGTCAAAAAAAAATTTTTTGCAACTCCCAAATTAAGTTGAAATTTATACGTTTTCCTCATTGATAAACTCTAGGAGTATGGTCCTTCAACAAATGATCAGTTTTTTCAATTATAATATGAACAGGATAAAAGTTGTGTACCTCATTGAATATAATATATCACCATCCTGACTGATTCTCAAGAGTTTGTTGGGAACCGTTATGGTATGCACGTACGAATTTTTTCCATTATAGAAATAGGTATCAGGTCTCCAAATTCTTTCTAGCATTTTGATAGATAGCGACAGAGATTTGATCGGTCCCAAAAAGGATAACCTTTGATCCCTCCAATATTGTCTGAAATAACAGTCCATGGAATATTCCTGCAACAGTAAATACCCTTTATAAAAGATTGACCAATTAATCAGAATATTTGGGACAAACAATAATCTAAAAATACACTCGGCTCCTGGGAGAAATATGGTACGTACGAATACCTTTTGTTCGATTCTCAGGCGGGGAAGAATATCTAGAATGAATATAATTTAGATATTTTGACTTACCGAGTTGGATTTGTATTTCTCTATAGTTTCATGTTATTCTGATCTAACAATTTAAAATATATTTCTGAGTTCAGAATGTTTGCGTTTGAAGCAAATAACTTTGTTGTAGATATGATAGTCCAGCATTTGAAACTAGTTGTGAAAAGGAATAATTATAGATATATTGGTTATAGGATTATTTTGTTTAGGATATGAAGAACACTGAACATTGACATATTTCGAATCAAATAGGAAAGAATAAAATGTGAATAACCTCTAAAATCTTCCTTGAAAAATGTTATATACTATAAGAAAAGTGTAAATTTTAGAATACAAAGACGCATATGGTAGAACAACAAATCGAATAAAGAATGATGGCATATTATCGCAAGACGAATTGAAGTTGTGCGTGTAATTTAAAATGATAAAAGTTACATGAAAAATCAAAATTTCGAACAGAAGTTTCAAAAGTTTCAATTGATTTTCCTTTATACGGAAGCACAGGAGGGTCACATATTTTAATCATTTGTTTCTTGGATATTACGACTTTGAAACTCAAAGTTTCGACTTCAATCTCGAAATTTCGATTCTGATCAAGAAATTTCAACTTCAATTCCGTTATTGCGAATTTGAAGTCGAAATCTTATTGTAGTCAAAATTTCGAGTTTCAAGTCTTAATTTCAAGATCACGAGATTGAAGTCAAAATTTCGTGATTAAAGTCGAAATTTCGAGATTAAGGTCTGAATTTCGAGATTGAGGTCGAAATTTCGAGATTCGAAGTGGTAATTTAGGATTGAAGTCGAAATTACGAGATAACGGTCGGAATTTCGAGCTTAACGTCGTCATTTCGCAAATGAAGTCGAGTTTTATGTCAAGAAACGAATGATAAAAATATGGGACTCTTCTGCACTTCCGTACCCTCGCCACTTTTAAGTATTCACCCCTCAGATTCTGAATCATAATATGCGGATTATGAATAGATCAGATAAGCATGATGTGTGAAGCAAAATTCATGTGATATTGAAAGACAGAAAGATAGATTATCCAATACAAGGTGTACCATATTTAGATACAGCTACGAACGCATCTTTTAATAACATTACCAACAATTAATAATTTTAAAATCAAATTGGGCATTCTCGAGTAATTATCAGTTATATATTCGTTTTGAGATTGTACGAATACATGATAAATATTCTGATTTCGAAAAATGTATTCAAAACTCACTTCAGGTTATTCGAATGAATGTTCAAAATGTTTGTCATTCACTTCCTGACAATGAGTATGTTTATAAATTAATTTCTTATATTATGAGTTCTAAAATGGATGACGATTGTGTATCATATACGTCAGAAGTCTCTCCTCAAAAAGTATCTAGAGGCGTTTGTGTTGTAATCTAGTGGGCTCTACTAAGGGCCCACTCTGTCTTTCCACCGGATTGGGTAATTGACAAACCCAAGTGAGTTTTCAACAGTTGTTACGTTTCAGCAAGGTGGCTGGTTGGTTAGAAAGTAGCTGGCTGGTTAGAAATTGGCTGGATGACAATCATCCAAACCGGTGGCAAATTTGGTTCCTTGGAATGTCCCGCTAGATTACCTGATATGACACCCTTAGATTTTTTGTATGGGTTTGTGAAATATAAAGTATATATAGTCTGTTCCAGA
Organism: Leptinotarsa defecta; assembly: GCA_015342085.1. NCBI lineage: Eukaryota > Metazoa > Arthropoda > Insecta > Coleoptera > Chrysomelidae > Leptinotarsa > Leptinotarsa defecta. Next base: position 10,454 of record WOGO01003941.1, on the reverse strand, counting down.
GGTTAAGGAAATTACCCCAGAAAAATTCCACAATGTAAACAAACATTATTTTCAGGAAGTGGATGATGAACATTTCAAACATTATTTGAAATGAACTGGTGTGAGTTTTGATTGATTTTTTTTTCAATTATGATGTCGTTTGGTTGCTGATCCTTAAAACGAATATAAAACTGTCAATTAATTAAGAACATCTTATCTGATTTCCAAAAATAAGAAAGTGTTGTATAAAAATAGAAATACATATCAGAAGTGGTATCACAAGACACCCCTCTCAAAAAGTTGACAGCGATCTCTCGGCGAGGAGAGTCGCAACACTTTTGTCTTTCTTATCAATTAGTATTGAAAATGATACTTTTTCACATACGACAACATTTTGTCTGATCTTGATATCCTGAATCTTTCAAAAGTTGAGGGGTCTATTAACGTCCGCAGTGTATCTACAATTCAACCATTTCTCAAAAAGGCTCAAGAAAATATATCGAATACCGTCAAATCAGGCTGCGGAAATATTAAGTTTACTCACCATATCTAATTCGGACACAGGACCCATGCTTCTTATTAAAATATTAGTTTTAACTACCGTTGGTAAATCTGAAAATGCATGAATTATTTATTACTCTTGATAAAGACCAATATGTGATAATAATGATAATAATATGGAATATATTATATACTAGCGGACCCGGCGAACGTCGTTCTGCCTAGCAGTCAATTAATGAGCAGATTTAGGATTTTAAAATTGATACAAAATTATTAAGGGTAATAAATTGAATGGTTTTGGTATGTAACAAAATGAATAGAAGTTGGTAGTAAAAGTGTACTCTTCAGTAAATCACTCGGTGAGCTGTCAGTTGCGTTTTATTATAAAACGTCACTATTATTACTGATGTTTTGCCTCTTCATTATTATTGATGAAATATCACATTTTCTTACTTATTATGGTATTCCCGATGAAGACAAATCTAAAAAACACAAAAATAATAAAAATTGGTTCAGCCGTTCTTGAGTTCTTCATTATTATTATTATTGGACAAATCCAAAAATACAAAACTCATAAAAATTGGTCCAGCGGTTCTTGAAATCCTTTAGTATTATTATTATTCTTATTGATAAAACATCATATACATTGATACTCATTATCCTATTCCCAAAGAAGACAAATTCAAAAACACAAAAATCTTAAAAATTGGTCCGGTCGTTCTTGAGTTCTTTCATGAAAAATTTGTGTTATATACTCAATTTTTCATCCCTCTTCTGAAATTCTACGTATATGAACACTTTATATAATATACTTTGTTTTATCATTTACTTTTATACATTTCTATATTCCATTATTTTTAAAATTTATTTAATATATACTCTGTAATAATATAATTTCCTGTAACTGGGTACTCCTGTTGGAAATAAATCGTTTTTTTTTTATCTAACACAGCAACAAAGAAGGAAGGGAAAAATTTCAAGTAAACATCTCTTTCTTGCCAAACTGAAAGAAAAATATAAAAAGTGCTACATAAAAAGAAATAAACTGTATGTTGACTATCTTTGGTATAGAAGATCTAGAAAAGGATAACAACTCAGAAAACAAATCCAATAGTGCACCACCTACCCCAACAATAGAACTCGCAATTAAAACCCTTCCTGAGCATACAGAACATTGTGAACATCTGTGGACATTGCGATATTCATTTCTACTCTCTGAACGCTTTGGTTTCATATATCCACAAGCACTTTTAATAATAACATAAATAACATTTGTGTCAATACTGCTACATTGCATGATTTGTTACTTTTTGTGTTATATACTCAATTTTTCATTCCTCTTTTGAAATTCTACGGATATGAATATTATTTCATTATCTTCAATATTTATTTCATATATACACTGTAATGATAGCATTTCCTGTAACTGGCTACTCCTGTTGGAGATAAATCGCTTTTTCTTCAGATAATCATTGTTGGACAAATCCAAAAACTCAAAAATCATAAAAATTGGTGCATCTGTTCTTGAGTTCTTTTATTATTATTGTTTTTATTATTTTCATTGATGAATTATCCTATTTCAATACTTATTATCCTATTCCCGATTCAGATACATCCAATAACAAAAAAACATAAAAATTGGTCCAGCCGTTCATGAGTTTTTTCATCATTATTATTATAATTTTTTTTTATATTTAATCATTTTTCAAACCTTCCCTAAATTAACAAAATCGGTCCAGACGTTCTCGAGTTTTAGCGAGACCCACTAACAGCAATTAATTTTTAATTATTAGACTCCGAGAGTAATACATTTGGGAATTCAGATTCACTTAGTGAAACCAATATAACATCAGTCAATCAATGAATAATTTGTATTTTCTCGTTGTAGACATACGCACATATACGCGCACACACGCACTCAAGCACGCACACATACAGAGCATATAAAATGTGGGTGTGCTCGAAGGCTTTTCAATTTGTTTAATTGTTCATTCAAATTTGTCATTTTTGATAAGACCGTCCTCCTTGAAACAGGTTTAGCTCGGAACATATTTTGGTTTCGTGGTTTGCATGTTGAAGGAGTAGGAAAGAAGCTGCCTCATCAGTTGATATCATGATACCCTTAGGTTGTAATCTACGGGTTTTTATCGTTAAGTACCTACTGTCACTGAAATGGAACATAACCGAATAACCGAGCTTTCTCATTCGAAGTCAAAAGGGCCTTAGATACGCTACATGCGGCATTTTAGAATTTTTCAAATCAATGTAGATACGGAGAATCGAAATACGGAGTATTGATTCACAGGATAATATGAGAACATAGTTGACGAAATTCTTAACAGATTGTTGATGAGCGTCTATATGAGTACAGATACCTCCAATTTCGTTTTGTTGACATGGGAAATGGAGAAGCGCTAGGAGTGGGTATTCGATATAGAAATGCAATGTTATTCGTTAAGAAATATCTTGGAAATGAAGTCATTTTAAAGGTGTTTATCAGAATCTTACAAAATGTATCAGGTAGAAAAGCTCCAATTTTCATTAAAAACACGGCATCTTTCGATGTCGGCGTATCCTCATTCACTCTTAGATTTGCTGTGTTGCCAGAACTGTTGTTTCTTTATCTTATTCAGAAATGGGGTCAATGGTATTGGAAAATTGTTCCACATGTCTTTGGAATATTTCCTGACTAGTTAGGAACAAAACTTAGAAACTATCTTTGGGTGATATTTTTCATTTTATCATTTTATTATATTTTATCAAAGATTCTTTTGATAAATATTCTTTTCAGCAATGTATATTGAGATGCTTGTCTCAGATCTATTGATAGAAAATGGGGACGTATTAGTCAGTTTTGTGGTATTCATAAAGACGAATTATTCCAATTTATAACTTTCCTTTTCAACAACAAACTTTTGGTACACCAGTGGGAGCTAAGATTAGCCCTATTTCAGCAGCATATGTCATAGATGACCTACTAGATTTGGTCCCACAGGTTCTTCCTTTCAATCTCTGTTGCATAAAAGAATATGTTGATAACATTATTATATCCGTTTCTCAAGATGGACTATCTGAGATTGTGGACATCTTCAATAGTTATGACCCTTATATACAGTTCACTATCGAAACTGAAAACAACGAGCAATGGGTTCCGTTCCTGTACACTAAGTTGACCAGACACAATATTCTCCTCAAAGATTGGTATCATAAGCCTATAGTTCTGGTAGGTTCTTGAACTACTAGAGCAGTCAACGAAAATTAACTTAGTCAAGCAAGTGAACAACCGCACTCTCCAGATTTCTAATTGATCTTTTCATTCAAAAAACTTAACGATACTTTTCCAATTAGTTACCTATAACTCTTACCGAGATCCATTTCTCAAGGAGATCTTATTCAGTACGTCATCCATTGACGTTCAAATTAATAATAACAACCAGTTGAATATAAATCCTTTACAATGAAACAATATCACAATTGGGACTGATCCACCTCCAGTTCCTATAGTTTTTTTTTCCTTACCATATATCAGTGACATGATACCTGAGTTATGCAGAATCTTCAAAAATTGAAATGTAAAAATAGCGTTCAGAATCATTTTAACTATAAATAAATAGATTATTTTCAAAACTCAAGAATAAAAGGCCTATAAATTTCCAATATCAATTAGTCTATTCCATACCATGTTTGAATTGTGGTACTGAATATATTGGTCAAACGTCAAGACTACTGAAAGATAGAATCAATTCACATCAAAGTGATTACATCCTGAGAGGTATGCTTTCAACAATCATGTTTTTAAAGAAGGTCATAATATGGACTATAATTCAACCAAAATCTTAGCAAGTGAAAAAAATATATCTAAAATGTTGTTTTTGAAAATATCATTTATATAACAATCAAATCATTGCCTTAACAGAAGATTAGACATTGATCACCTCAGTGTCATTAATGCATTTCTACTGAATATTGATGAAAATTCAATAATTCTGAATATTTATTAATATAATACATAACAATTTTTAATATTTTGCAACAAATTGCCAACCTCCCTATGACAGGGTTTTACTTTCTAAATATTTTTTGTAGCTCTTCTTCGAAAATGATGATGAACTTTATTGAAATATTAGAATAACTTGTGTTATAAGAGATCATCACCTCTGAAATAAGTTTCCTGACGAAGTTATTAACAAAGGCAATTCAACATTTTGTAAAAATTTAACAAATTGATGGATGTAGCCGTTACTATGTGGTAGGAAATCATAATGAAGAAGAGAGAATTGAAACTTTCTGTTTTCACCACTTTTATTTGTAACTAACGTTACTGCAGTTCTGTCCTATAAGGACATTTCTAAACTTGAACATTAAGTTTAATGTTTAGGCATCACCAAACTACGACGGCCTTCGAACCCGAATGAAGATAGTAACAATGAAAATCTTGGCCGCGAAAGTCTTAACCAATTACGATACGCTAATCACAATTGCGTCGATGCTAATTTTTGTTTGATGACCCCATGCCTTTTATCATCATGACATCATTTTTGTCTTTCCTGGTTTAGTATCTAATGTATTTGAAAACATGGTACGGCAAACTTCAATTTTTTGTTCCTCATTATATAAGAAATAAAGCCAAGTTAAATTTTTATTCAATTTCTTTCTGATGATTTTTCTCCACAGTTTAGTCGACACGGTTTAGTCGACATGAACAAATTTGTTGGATGTTGTTAAATAAGAATGGTTTATTGATGCACATTTCTAGACCATGCCTCCTAATTTCTTTCCCTCTTTCTCGTTTTTTCGTCCTCTTCAGTTTTGTTTCTTTCCATGCGCTTGATTCTGCATTGCTGATGGGTTCAATTTCGGTACTTGTCCCTGCATTGTTGTTGATATGTTCGATCAGGTTCGATTAGGTCTTTTTTCATTTTCATCAAATGTTGGCATCCTCACAATATTTTTCAGATGTCATTAAAAATCCTATGAAATTTATTATTACAGGTATTAGGATACATGAAATAATGTAAAAATTACATACCCACGAAATCTTTTTTGTTTTATTGCTTTTTATGAAATTATTACTCGCTGTCAAAAAACAAAACTACAAACAAGCACTCTTGATAATCTATTATAGTTTCAGTCACAACTTTGATAACTTGCAGTAGGCTGATTAAATTAACAACAATCATAATATTAACATTTACGTAAGAAGCTACTTTGAGTTCATGAAAGAAGTGCATATATCATGACATGAGCAAATTCTGTACCAGAAATTTTGAACATGAATCCTTAATCATACTTCTTGCATAAAATCTTCTCAAGTAATAAGTAATTCATGTCTATTTATGCACATCTAGAAAAAACTTTTAAATAGTTAATAAATGACTGAAACATTCATAATTTTATAAAATTGAGGTTCAAATAATACCAGGGGCTTCTACATTTTGCCCTCATGAAGTATACATTTTCATTAGTACTTATCTCAAAACCGCAAAAAGCACTTCTCATACCCTTGTACCAAGCCATACACACATTATAATATGATTTTTCCACCATTTGCTTACAACCTCACGGCCAATGTAAATAGTTTCATCAAAACTTAAGCAATATGTTAATACACATATATTTACCATGATCATGACAACAAAAACTGTAGAAATATTGAAATTAATATCTTAAGAGTAGGTACTCTTTTGCATGCTGCGTATCTCAATATAAACCAATTTGCAACGCGACGTTTCGTTCATTAAATTTCATTATCAACTTTATTTTTTAAATGCGGACCTGTATTGTACTACATAGCTGAATTTGTTACCATAGCGGCTACAGATGTCGATGAAAAAAAAACTAGAGAAATTTGTTGGATTCAACAAAAAGTAGTTGAAGCTGGACAATTCAACCGGAATTTATGTGAAGTCCCATGCTCTGGAAAAGACATTTTGCAACAGCTCAGAAACTCCTGAAGAAGATAACATCCATTGATCAATAAATATCAATTTACGAAATTGAGGAGTAGCTGTATTGTTCCTGTTGTAAATCATGCCCCAAAGTAAATAACGCCGGCCGCCACTGGTAGCCATACACCAATCGTGACGTACCTAAGAGCGCGCGAATGTACGATGTTTCCTGCCGCTCTAGAAGCGGCAGGAAACATCGTACCGATTTCGATGAACCTTCGGCGAAATTTCTACTACAGTCGATTACGATATATTAATGCTAGCTACGAGCATATCGACACAGTCAAGTGGAAGATATAGTGCGGTACGCGAAGCAATCTAGTAAGGCGATAGACATTCGAATAATAGTTGAAGTTTCAGTTGAAGTGATTGTTGTATTTGAAGTGAAAGTGAAGTGAAAGTTGAGTTTCATTATTGGTCAACCCTTGGGTGAAAACGTAACATTCCAATCATGCTGTGTATTTTAATTGAATCGTCATTTTATTTGAAAAACTAAATATTTCTTAAATATGAGAAAAAAAAAAATAGATATACGAGAAAGGGAGACAATAAATGAGACAATACGGCACATATAAGATCTCCATCGGGAGATGCCATGTTTTTATGTGAATATTGATACTGATTGGAAAATTATTATGAATACTCCCTGAATTACTGAATTCTCTCGATATATCTCTTGACGAATAAGAGACTTTGAGATTCACTGGTACAAAAATATGAACCGCTTGTATCTTTGACATTTTTTGTAGTACAAGAGATGAACCTTGATGATGAAATTGAAGAAATATCGTTTCCTTATAAAAGTTATGGGATACATTCTTCAATTTTCATTTGAAAAATGAGCGAACCTTATCTTTTGATTCACTTTTTTTGAGTTGTTTGATAATGTAATGAATCTGAAGCCGGCCCTGACCGATGTCCCAGTCAGCAAACGCATGACGCATCGCGAAATACCGCGAAAGCTCCGGATGGGTCCCGAAATCCGCAGAGGGATCCGGAACGTTCGTTGACGATATAAAAACGTCGCTCTCCGTCCCGAAGAGTAGTCTGTACCAAGAAAGCGAATCGAGCGGTTAACAAACGGTGAAGATAAATTAAGCGTTAGTTACTGAGTGGTGTAAATAAATTAGTTGTGATAGTGAAGTATTGTTAAAATAAATTTGTTCAAGACAGTTAATTCTTTAATTCGTTACAGTATATTGTTGCTAACACCTTTTGAAACTGGATCAAATGAGTCCAGCTTCCTAACGAAGCCGATTATCGCATTTGGCGGGTGATTTCTCAGGTCAGCTGGCAAAAGTAGAACCCCGAGAACCTGATCCGGTTTATTGCTACCAGGGTCGTCTTTCTTGAAGAGAATAATCCACTTTTAGTGTCACAGACCACGGTACATTTTTCTCAAGATGTCTATAGAGTAGTGGATGTTGGGATGCGCTTTTGTTTCAATTATTGTAGATCAAGTGGGATCCTTGATAAATGATGTCAACAATACTATCATTTTTTCTAAGGTTATCGAAAAAAACTTCACAAGTTTACTGCTGACATATGATTCTGTCAACTTTGAAAAATCATCTTGTTCGATAGTTGATGTTGTTGTTTAAATAGTGTCATTAAGTGATATTGTTTGTGCGGGTACCTATTCCAAAAGTAATGATCCAATAATAAAGATATTTATGGCACCTAAGGTAAACACAATTCGTGAACTATTCTAGAAACAATACGGACTATGAAGTATCTAACAAAGGACGTGAAAGAATACTGTGAATTTCAATATTGATGAAAAAGCAATTCAAGTTTTTGAATCATAATATAAGAACAAAAGGTACGTGTAATTTCTCGAAAAATGAAATGCAATTTCTATCTCACTATTAACGTAAATAGGTAAATGGTAACTCACTAGTCTTATTCTAGTTGGAGTCATTTTCATAGAAAGTAATTCGCTGTCTCTGTTCGATATAAGTATTTTGAGCAGAGAGAGCGAATAACTTTCAACAGGACAGACAGATTTGGAGTGGATTGATGCAAAAAAATGCTCATTATCAACAAGGCGTCTGGCACAGATGAAGTGCCCGTCATCGTTCTTAAAAAGTGCGCAAATGAACTCGTACCAGTATTTCGCAGACTTTTTAACCTGTCTTACAAGGAAAAGGTTTTTCCTTCTCGTTGGAAGATTGCTCGAGTTCAGCCTATTCCCAAAAAGCGCAAGAAAAATCTTCCAAATAACTATAGACCAGTCACTTTGCTATCAGTTATATAATAAACTATAAAGGAAGTCGTAAATCACCAGATTCTCAAATATTTGGAATCCGTCAACATATTCAGTGATCATCAATATGGCTTTCAGAAACAAAGATCAATAGCCGCCTTCTATCGTATGTCACTCATATTTGAAATAACGCAATCGAGAAACATAGAGAATGGAGAGCTGTTGCGCTTGATATTTATAAGGCTTTTGACCGTGTGATGGTCAAACTTCGATGCTATGGCTTATCGGATGAGTTTTGTGTATGGCGCTTCAGCTTCCTGAAAGAACGTTCACTGCAAGTGGCCGTCGATGGATATCTATCGAATACGTTCACCAACAACGCTAGTGTTCCCCAGGGATCCATATTGTCTCCAACCCTCTATTCATTGTATATCAACGACTTATTGAAAAAAACAAGAATCCAATATATTGCTTTGCTGACGACAACACACATCGCCTATGGAGGCTCATCTTCACCGGCAGCAGGAGGTTGCATATCTTATTGTGGATCTAGAAGTGATTTCAAATTGGGGTGAAAGTGACCAGATTCAATTCAATGCCACAAAAACCCAGGCATTGGTTTTCTCCAAGACGATAAATGTCTCTGAACCGAATATAATAATGTCAGATAATTCCGCTTCCTGCTTCGAAGGGTTTGTTGGGGGTTAAAATAGACACCAATATGTCTTGGTACAATTATGTCGCTGGAATTGCAAAGGTTGCTTCTCAAAAGCTTGGAACACTGTTTCGAACCAGAAAACTGTACACACTTCAGGAACTTTTGATGCTTTATAAAGCTTGGATCAGACCTTTTATGAAGTATTGTTCTCATGAATGGAGCTCTACTCCCAAACATACCCTGAAGTTACCGGATTCCATCCAGAAAAGAATAATTCGCCTGATTGCGCGAGCATCACGTGCTATCTTGATAGCCTGGAACATTGAAGAAAGGTTGGAGATTTGTCTCTCTTCTATAGATATTTTTACGGGAAGTGTTCAAGTTACTTGTTACATTTGATTCCACCAAGAGTGGTACAAACCAGAAATATGCGACGGACGGTGGCTGCTCAACGTTTTGAGGTTCAACTCATCATACCTCTAACTCCATTGTTCAAGAACTCTTCCATCTGAAGAACTGCGATTTTAATCCAATGTGAATCGTTACTTTCGCACAGGCAGCGCTCTTAAGCACCTTAAGAATTTTCCTGTAGTGCTTGTGTTCTGCCCTTAGGAAAATTCACAAAAAATTTAATATTTTTCATGAAATATTCATCATTTGGTCAACAGGCAAGCAAACGTGTTTATCCATTTGAATGTACATATTTCCATTCCTACAATCTCGTGAAAATGAAATTTGTTCACGACGAACATAAACTGACTGAAAGATTCGATGATAAACATCGTTGAAAATTCTAGATTTTAATAAATTCACATCATCACGTTGTAGAATACGTAACATTTTAGGTTCACATGAACAGACATATCAACAGTTTCAAGCAGTCCACGTAAAATGAATCAAGTGAACCGTATTGGTAGACAGATTTGCATAAGAGTCACTACAGCACTGTTAAGAAATCCTAGTTTTTCTCAGTCTAGTGAAAACTTTATCAGCGGTCAGTCTCCCACTCCTTTCCTTAGCTAGGTGAGTCGCCCTTCCATAGCTGTACTAACTCCACCCATCACTGGATGAACTGTTGATGGGAAGCAACACTCCGACAATTGCTGCTGGCGACTTCAACGCCAAGCACAGACCATGGTGCAGAGCCACCAATCGAAACGGC
>WOGO01003940.1:0-13755 GCA_015342085.1 Leptinotarsa defecta | reverse complement strand
TGAGAATGTCCATATAGGACGAAACTGCAGTAACGTTAGTTACAATTAAAAGTGGTAAAAAACATAGAAATTTTCATTTCTCTTTACAATATGATGAATTACATACTGGATTTACTTCAGCTTTTAACTATAATAAATTCATCGAACAGTAATAATATAGAGGTTTGCTTTAAAAGAAATCAGAACTGATCCATATTTTTCTCCCTGGAGGTCTTTGAAGCACAAACCTATTGATTTATTATCAATTTTGCTTCCACTAACTTTCATGTTCCCTAGTATGAATAATGTAATTTGGCGAAGGTGCCGATATTCAAGTAGTATAATAATTATCCCGAATGTTCCACCACATATGGGTCCCCATATGAATTAAACAGCGTATAGAAGACATTAAATCTTCTGGCGCGTTTTCCATCTACTTCAATGAGTAAGTTGAATATATATCATTACTACACTGACCCAATAAAATTAAAAACTCATGAAATATATAATATTTTTTGAACTGAGTATTTGTCAATGATCGACGTGAAAATACTTATACAATTTTTGTTTTGTTGTGATGACTGAGTGGTACTGCATTTAATGAAAAATACATTACACTTATCTAAAAATATTTCATGATAAAAATGAAACATTACTGTACAGGGCATTTTAACAAAAAGTACAGTTGTGTCTGATTACTCAACAAAAGCACAGAGTCTTTGACTATTCTCCATTGAAGAAAATATTAATAATGATTGCTACAATTTTGGAAAATGATGAAAATCTATTTTTCTGCCAGGATTTTGCCCCCAAGTTTGGATATTCTACTCCTCCGAAATGAAACGTAAATTTGTCTCTTAATCATTACATTATCGATGAAATGGACCTGAATGTAATCAGTATTGCAATTACTATGAAGTCAAATGGTAAATGCAGCGTAGATACAATATCTTGAATACTCAAATACAGCACTGAAATACTCAACATCATAACTGTCATTCAGTTTGAAATTTCACTCTATTTCCAGTGTCAATCGACTTTATGAGCTTTCAATATGAGATCCGCAAAATCCTTACTCATTCAAAAGTAATCACCGCGGAAAGACGCCTACGCATTCTGAAAAAGTACTCCAACACTCCTGAGAACCGAAAGCTTAATTCCATCCGAAACTCCAAAGCTTTCCAGAAGGAAATCACGTAGACTACGGTGGTAAAGAAGCGGTCTGAGTTGGCAGAGACCGCATTACACATTCAGAGATGGAAATTGAAACGTGGATTGGTTCGTCTCAATTTGCAAGTTAGATTTTCAGATCAGTGACACCTTTGCGAGAAACAGAAAATATCAAGTTTGTTCTGTGGGGAGAGAAATGCCTTTGCGATGGAAAAAAATTATAATAATCAGTGAGAATGATTATACAGGTTCAATTGACGTTATCCTATATTTGTATGGTGCTAGTTGAACTCACGTTCTTTCAATACGAGTATATATTTCATTTTCCTCTCAGTTAACATTTATGAAGATATAGGTATGTAATACAATATAATATTCATTGTGCATTTGATTAATTATTGTCTTTTCTGAACTCTATTCAAATAATAAGTAAACTATAATTAGAAATGTAACCTGAACGGTAACCAATTTGGTCGATGCGTTTTTTTGTATGTAGAAAGCCAAAAACTTTCTTTCCGAAAAATGGATCACTCCTAAAAATATAACCCCTTTCAATTTCGAAATATATGTATAATATTCTGAAGAAAAAAGGACAATTTAAAAAATCAAGGAAAAGTTTTACTTATTCGCTCAAATTATTAATTCTCGTCACTATCCATGATAATAGTCATAGAAGTTTCACAATAAATTTTATTTAAGACGTGTTCCTCTACGAGGTATCTTCATTATTTGGATTGGTGTCACCATGTATTTATAACCTCCGCATTCGACATTTACTTATAGAAAATTTGTAAGTACGATATATAACTAATTAGATTCTCCAAAGTAACGCTGTAACTTTTTTAAGTGAATTTCCTAATTAGCCCTTCAATACACTTGAACAGATCATCTTTTGATTGATATTTATTTATTTTTCAGATTGTATATTACTCAAAACCTAAAAAATATTAAGGCATATGATTTTTCCTTTTCATTCCACCCTGCTAAAGCTCATAATTATGCTCGTGAGTACCCTGATCCGTTACTTGTTGAAAATCAGTAAAACTATCCATCATAATGATTATACCATTTTCACAATAATGAAAATTGTTTAATTATCATCATGGCTAATCATAATTATGCTTTTAAACAACCTATACTGCATTATTTTATATCAATTGCCTATAACAATTTGGTTTCCTCACTTATATTCAGTGAATATATCACAATTTTGAATATTCCTTCTATTACAAGTGCCCACAAAATCTGATAAACAGAGCTTCATAGATAATTAGACGTATCATAACGACATCTCAGGAAAATATGGCATAGCGAACAATGACAGGAGGGTTCGTTCCCTTTAAGATAGGTTAATTGCAAGATACAATTAGTCACAGAGCGTGCACAACCTTCTAATAAAGAGATCGTCGATTTTATGCCACGATGACGTCCAATTAAGAGACTGCACTCTGAACGAAAGTTTAAAAATTAAAAGTCCAGTGCTACGTAAAAACAAAATGAAGGCTGGCATGGTGTTGTGAAGAAAAATAATGTCAACTATAATCCAAATAGCATTGGCTGATTGTAATAAATATTTAGTCAGATTGGTAATATACAGGATGTTAATGACTGTCTTGTACATGTTGAGGAGATAATTCTATAGCCAATTCCTAGAAAAAATATTTTAGAAATTTGTTGTTTGTGATACTCAACTTTTATTATTTGTTCCTGAATTTCGAATTGAAAGGGAAATAATTATTTTACGAGAGACTATTTTGTTGTCAAAAAAATCTTTGGGTTTTTACTTCTCCATCATTAAACAAAAAAATGTGGCAAAGAACAAAAATACAATAAAACTCTCAATTTGGTGTCTAGATATATTATGAACAGATTTTTTCAGGTAGAAACTGAAAGAAAAATTTTTGAAATAACAAATAACTAGTTTCATATGAACATTGAATCACACAAAAAAGGAAAACTCTTTAGAAATAACTAATCTCGCTATGAAAATTGCACTTCAAGTAAAGAAATCATGAACTGATCATATGTTGCACATTATTCTAAATTGAAAGTACCTAATTAATACTATTAACTATTTCAAAAAATATTTGAAAATTCAATCAATAACTTATTGGAAGTTGTGACGAAAATTATTTTCAAAATAATTATAAAAGTATTTGAACTAAAATATAAATCAGCCATAAATATTGTTTTAACGGGAACTATTTTCAAAAAATGTTGATATCGCTACTTTTAAAATCACATGCTGTCAGCTAACAACATTTTTGGCAATATGTAACATGATGAGTTTACTTCCTGAAATTAAGATTTTTGTTACTCACATACATTTCATTTTCAGTTGGAAACTGACTAATATTAAAAACTGACAACTGAAAAATAAAAAAAAAAGTATTGTAACAGCATATAGAAGTTCAAATCAATTGATCTTGATATACCCTGTACTATAAGTAATATTTTGATATAATGTTGTCAGGAAAATGTGCAAGAGTTATTGTTAGTGGCCACATTGAATCTACACACGTTTCACCAACACCGTTAATAATATCATAAAACTGTCGAAAACTTCGATAGTAAATTGCAATCAACTACGAATAAATCCATATATGAAGCATATTCGTGAGATTTACATCACGCAAATGTGTAAATCTCATACTGAAATAGTAACAAATTGGCATTTATTGCTATAATACAAATTTATTGTTATTTGTCCACGATCCTACCAGTGGTGTATGAAATTTATCGCACCAGGTTTGCAAATATGTCGAAGATTTCAAATTTTTTATGTAACCATTTTGAGATATTTGATAGTATTTCGAAAGGTTTTGCTTAAAAAAAAAGTCATATCGATCGTAACCTACAAAGATATGTATTTTACGGAACATACATTTTTTAAACTTTGAAATCGCACAATTCCGCTAATACAAGCCTCAATAAAAAGTGAAAATTAATTAATAAAACAATAAATGAGATCTATAACAAGGAGTAAACAACAAACAATGTATTATCATCTCCTGAAGTCTAAAGTCTAAAAACTAAATTATTTTTCAAAGTATTCACTGTAGAATTAGGGAGAACAGTTTTTCATGTGATACGGTATATATTTTTCTTTAATAAAAAATAGCAACCAAGTTCAATTATGTAAAATCAATTTCACTCACAATGTTGTATTTTAATAAAGTTCGAATGGGATGTAAACAAAATTAAAGGATGATTCTCAGGGATTACAAAGGGACACAGAAACCTATTTACTTGGGATCGCTTAAAAAATAGGTGGATCCAGTGTATTTTGAAACATGACAAACTCATAACACTTTCTAGTTACTCTGCAATATTTCAGATTTCGCTACAGTTAATTCAGTCAATCAACAGGAAGCCTCAGCTACTCGTCAGTATCAATATTCCAACAGTAGGTATGTGAGGTTTGTTAATCAATAATTCTGTAAGATGATGATTTTTTTATCAACCTCATCACGTTTCCAGCGCAATCCGTTTAGATTTGTTCAGGAAAAGTAGTGAGAAAGCATTATAACTGAATACTGTGGCAGTATAACTGGTTAGAAATCTGGACTAGTATACCGAGGTCATGTGCTCAATCTGGCATCAAATCACATCAGCTTATTTTTTATTTTGATCGATTCAATTCTCGAACTGTTTCAAATTGTATAAAATAACAAAAGTTGAAGAAATATTTCTGAATGCTCTTTTTAATTCTCGATTGGTATCACTATGATTCGAAATATCTTTCACAAATAAATATTATTTAGAAATACTCCCGATATATGTCATAGAAAAGTATAGTATTCTTCGCGAGAAATGGCCATTACTCGTTCGAATAATTTACGCCTTCTGATCGTGTCGAAAAACTTCATTTTCACGAATAATGACCACAGTTCTCGTTCTACATTGTGGCGAAGGTGCATTAACAGGCGACTTCGCCAATTTTCTGTTTTAGACCCCAAACCTGGCTAGATTTAAAAAAAGTAATATTTCAACATATGTTCTTTATAACACTGAAGTAAAAAATTCATCCTAATTCTATATGTTGAAAGTGATGTACTTGGAAATCTTGAAAAAGTGAAACTACAAGGGAGTGGCGGTAAATTTGTAAAAAAGACTTGTACAGCTTCTAAAAATAGAAAAAATGTTCATTTTCATCAAAGTTACCTCGAACTGGGAAAGAAATCCTCTAATTAGAAATACTTAGAGAAAATACTAACTTTTTCTGCAGATGTAAAAGCTCTTAACTGCCAAAGCTCATGTTTTACTTCACTACGGTATAAAAATCATACATTGCTAAGAAGTATGAAATGACCCCTTGAAATACATCGTGGGCTTGCAATCCTGATAGAAAATTGAAAAATATAGGAAAATACAACTAACATTGCTTGTGTGTGAGTGAGCCTTTCAACCGGACAATTTTTCCACAAGAATTCCAAAGAATTCCAAATTCTTGAGAAAGAAAAAACACTTTGGATAAGAATTTCAAATCTCAAATTCAATTTCAAAAAAGTGAATAAGTGAAAAGGTCCTAGAGATTATACTAATTCACACGTATACTTTATTCATATTCTCATTATATATTGCGAGTTGTGCCTTTCTGGAACTCCATTCATTAGCAGTACTAAATTAATAGTGTGTCAACATTCATTTCAGCGCGGAATGTGAATGACATTTATTATGTACAAACGAACATTAATGCCCTCATAGAGCTGACCGAATTAGGTTCACGGACTGATGAGAACTGCAAACCCACATTGTACATTGTTTGTCTACATATTTTGTCTAGTGAGTTAGAAGCAAAAGTTTAAAAAAATTTAACCGAATAATTTTCAATTATTGGATGAAACAATTTTTCCAACTGGAAGAGGTATATTTTTGGGTGAAATTAGTTTTTGGGAAAGAAAGATTTTGGATTTCTACTTCTTCATCTTTATATGGAACAGTTTAAGTAGATCTTCAGTTCTGTTCTCAGTTCCTTTATAAATGTTTTTCCATGTGTATGTTTTACCAGAATTCTTTTATGTTTCTTTTACAGTCACTTCACATTTCAAACAATACCCCAAAACTTCAGGTTTTCAACTTCTGACGAAATTTAATACAATTTTTGAAACTATATTTTTCCACCTTGGGAATGGACATTCCTGATTCCCTTTTCGATGCTTATTTACGCTATACAAAGAACCCACCTGCATATTTCAAGATTCTAGGTTCAGTAGCTTCGGCTGTACGTTAATGTAAGAGCGGGCAACAGCTAGTCACTTATATTTTTCCTTTAAAAATACAGTAGGTAACTGGGAAATATGCCAACTACACTAACTAATGAATAGTTTCGAGAATCGAGATATGTTACCTGTAAAGAAATCAGCAAAACTAACACAACCGTCTACGACGTGTGCCCTGTAAAAAAGTATCCAATTGAATTGTATTTTTGGTTTAGTATTTTACATGTAGTGGTTACCACATAAGAGGTAGATATATTTATGCTATCGCAGACCTTTATTACAACTATTTATGATAAACAATCTTGCGGTACATTATTTGCATGTAACTCCAACTGTATAGGCAGCTCACGCCAAGATAACTCTCAGAGAACAAGAATTTTTCCGACGTAGTTAATACTTATCGTTATAGTATGACCAAAATTACTCAAAATTTTTTTTAATTTGTAGCCTATACGTTATTCTGATGTATAAGCTGTATTTATTTTGAGTTTTATCTAAATCCGTTCAGTCGTTTAGGCGTGAAAGAGCCACAAACATACATACATCCTCACAAACTTTCACATTTATACTATTAGTATATATTTGTTTATTTCCCAATTCACCCAGTTACTCATGTGTTGCTACAACATTGTACGAAAAGTAATGAATATACGACGAAAATTTCACGTCACAAATTGTAAATGCAACAGTACAACATAAAAAGGAATGGTCAGCGAGGGAAATGGGCTTACAGTGATTTGGATGAGTCCCGGGGAGACGCTCAAATCCAGGGTCGATCATCCCCTTATTTGGAGACAAGGGTTTCAAATAGGTATTTAAGGACCCTTCCTCCTTGGGTTCGGGTAAATAGCAAACGTTGTTTTGGGCACGAACGTAAGGAGAATTTGACAAAATTTAGCTAGACTTAGGGAGTTATTCATGAGAATACAATTATTTCAATTTCTTCCATAATCGGGTTTAATTTCGAAAAATTACTTGCTGATTTGTATGACAGTTGTAGAAGTACTGTGGTGAGCCAAACAAATTACTTTTTCAGTTAGTATATTTTCAAATTGATAATGTTTCGAAAATTCAATAAAATAGAAATAAACTATCATCAGAAAAATTCACAATTCTACAATAATCAAAATCAAAAATGAATGGTTCAAAAACTTATCAGGCCTTTAGCCTACATCTCACAATTACATAAATAAATTAAGTCCAGACAATTTAAACAGTATATTTGGAAGCGAATCAATTTTGAGAAAATTTCTGCAAGTCATCTATATTTCGTGAAAATTTCGGAAAAAAAAGTTGACTTTTGCTTCATAAAAAATGGGTACTACGAAAGACACAACTCTCCCACCTGAAGAACTGTACAAGAAGTACCTTTATCTGGTACAGCTTTAAAAGCAGGTGCTTTTCATTGAGGAAAAGCTTGCGAGTTTCAAAATAATGAGTTCGTTTTATGTAGAGAGGAAACAAAAGATCCCCGAG
Organism: Leptinotarsa defecta; assembly: GCA_015342085.1. NCBI lineage: Eukaryota > Metazoa > Arthropoda > Insecta > Coleoptera > Chrysomelidae > Leptinotarsa > Leptinotarsa defecta. The sequence continues at coordinate 5,908 of WOGO01003940.1, read as the reverse complement.
CTTGTATCAATGAAGGAAAAGAAGTTACTAGTTGTGCTTTGAATTTCTTTAGGCAAATTAAGAAAACCTGTGCTGATGAATTCATACAATATGTTCATTGCCTTGATAAATCTAGTCCTGATCAAGCATTTATACCATGTCATAAAACACAAGCAGTATTTGATAAGTGTATTAAAGACAATTTAGCCAAGGAAAGACCTCCATTCGATTATTATGCAAGAGTTCATGTCCATCAAACCAGCAGGACCAAACCAGAAGTTGAGGGTCCAACTGTTTACGAAGATGCCACTCCTGGTCCTTCAAAAAATGCTCCCAGACCTGAAGCCAAATATGATTCACGATACATCTTCATGTAGTAAAAATAATTGTATTGCTGTGACACAGCAGTTCATGTAGTTTCCATTGTTGTAAATATATTATAAATAAAACTAAAAAAAAACTAAAAAAAATATCAATTAAAGACCCTAACTCTATTCTTTCGTTTACCATTAGGAAATTCACATTCTTTTTCCATTAAACTGAGCAGGTAGTTCAACGCAATATGTGAACTAAATATTTCTCATTCTTTCGACATTTACAAAGGTAACAACAAAATAATAATCTATTTTTAATCTGTTTTTCCGTTAACCAGCTGTCGCACCCCTACGAACGATAACCCTCAGAAGTCGAAACGTGTGCGAGCTGAGGATTAACGAGGTCCCACCTTTCAACGTGTGATTCTTAATACGGGTTGGACGATAGCAAGTGAAAATCGATCGTTCAGACTAGGGCTTGAACCACCGACCAACACGGCAGTCAATTCGAGTGAGTGAACAAAACACCTGCGTCGAACCGCCTAGCTACCGACCGACCGTGTCTGATAACTACCATAACTCATAACTCTTCCTACTTTTCTTCCTACTTTTTTTTGGGTATACAACCATCCATAATCTAAAAAATAAGAGAAGCTAAATCAGCAGAGAATCTGCTCATATAGGTACACCCAAAAGGCAGTCAGAAACATAATATACTCCACAAAAAATATCAAAAGAATACTCGTATTTTTTTTATGCTTGCACTGAACAAGGGATTTTCACTGGCAAACTCAACATATACGTAGAGTTCCTTCCATTTGTTGAAAAATGTTATCGATATCTCAAATGGTTTCAATTGTACATCATAAACACGAGCTAACTTTTTTATGAAGGATCATAAAATCCAAAACTAGCTTTAGGAATCGTGAATACTCGCCAAGCCGTATTTCAAAGTGTGCCCGAGGTTTCAAAATTCCGCATGGCGACTGAAAACCGTTCCGCAGATGTATGGAGAATTGTATATCCTATAAATTTCCGACATTCCCACAATCTGCTGCCAGTCGGCAGAAATATGTTTTTCCCGAGGACACCATTTCCAACACCCATCAAAATCCCCCCCAGGAAAGGCCGTATTTAAAGCAGCGCGATACCGGATAAAGCACAGAGGGGTGTTATATATTTTATTGGTGTATGATTGTATCCCGATGCAGTTTCAGCAATCACGACGCTGCGGGAAGGCATTTAATTCCTTTCAGTGGTGGAACATGAAAAATAGTAGAACTATGTGTGAAGATTACTGATTGTTGTTCCACATAATAATGTGGGGAAACCGACCCCATCGCACGTGTACTTAATAATAATATCAATGAAACATTGAAAAATTCTCAAATTATTCCAGAAAAATGTTGAGATGCTTTTCATAGAACTTTTTGTGAGAAATTAAATATTCTTCTTTATAATTTTTGATTTGTTGAGTCGTTTCTGAATTATTCGAATAAATTTTCTAAATAAATCAACTTTCGCGATATCTTCTTCGTGCTATCTAAATTATGCAAAAAGAACAGATTTTTTTTCTGTGAAACTCTTTGATGTACATAACTCCTAAATTTAAATTTTATGAATATCCTCTGGTTTTCAGGATGTTCGGCCAAAAAAGTTTTAGTTTTTCAGAAAACTGCCGGAAATACACTTTTCCATTTTTTTTATTATCGTCAAAATCAGTGTCTCAACAAACTGAAAAATCTCAAGTTGATATTTTTTTTTATTTCGATCTATTATCATTATCGTGAGGTTGGAAATTGAGTTTTTCAGGAATAAATGTCAGGAAAACAGAGATCCAACTTTCGAATTCATTAAAAATCAGTAGGTTGCTTCATTTATATAGGTTTCATGTTAGGTAAAACTGGATGTTATTCCATACGGATTGAGATAACGGAAACCTCTTTGTGGAAAAAAGATTACCCTTCTTGTTTTTCTTGTTATTGAAGAAAAGGTCGGTTTTTCAAGATAAAATGTATTTGACATTTCTATTCCAGAGTATGAAGGATATAGAAGCAGATCCACAACTGTTTTTCTCATTTTTTACTTTTCATGATTTCCATTTCCAATGATTCCAATCAACTTCATGAAGGAATTCGTAAGTATACCCTTTTCCTTCATTTGAAACTCAAGTGAGTTTTTCGATTCAGATTTTTGGTTTAGTAGTTATTGCGATTTATGTGAACCAACATTATTTCGGAAAATTTGCAGGAAAACGGCCTATTTTTTCTCTCGATTTCTTCTTTTTTTCAATGGTCGCGATTCAGGATCAAATTATATATATATTTCTCTTCGGAAAAAAGGTAATCGTTTTCAAATTTTCAGGACGATAGACAGACACAATATTCGACCAAAATGTTTATTTTTCTATCACAATAATTTTCTTCAAAGAAGTCCGGTAGTATAATGTATTTTTTTTAATTGTTGAGAGCTTTTTGGCTTCTTTGTATGCCATAAATTCCATTTCTTAATTTTATACTTCTATTTTCAGTATGTTTCTACATAATTTATCAATGATAAGACGAAATAATATACAAATTCATGATGATAACTATCAACCTTTGACAACCTCATGACTTATTATCGAGTATCGAGGAACACACTCGGTAAACGCTCCTAATCTAATTCCTAAAAAAACCCATTCGGATACTTCACTCGCCCTTAAATTCGAAACTCTTCCATTATCCGCACCTCAAACTTCCATTTTTACTATTCTGTTTTATCGGGAACACGAAAGTTGTAAATTTAAAGTGTGCCGTGAAATGGCTGCCATTCGCCGAACACAAAACTTGATACTCGGCGGACAGAGAGGTGTCCTGAGGCAGTGGTGATGATATCGGACTCCCAAACACGATCCACTTAAAGTGCTACTCGTAGGCCCCTTTTCTCTCACCTTTTGCTCCAGGCGAATTGACAGTGGCGGACTAAGAGGATACATCTGGTGATAACAGAACCGATTCAAGAGATGAAATAATTAAAATTTTAATTAAATATTAATATTATCCAATACTAATAATACGTTTATTTGAAGAAAATAGTTCAAGTACAGTAAACCGGTAAAATATGACAGGATTGGCCCATTCCAAGGGATCTTTCGAAGAATGTGAAACTGTGGGGTGTTTATTATTTGTATGTAGGTATGTTAAGTTTGCAACAGTTGACAATTGGTTCTGATGCGTATTAACTGTAGTTGTATTGGTTTGACTAGTTGATGTTCAAGTCATTAAATGTTATACCGTAAAGAAATATTGTGTTTCATTGTAAATCAGTAAGTAACTGCAAAAATATCTTCTACAAGAGGCCAGCAAGATTGATTTTCGTTGTCTAAAAGGTTTATTCACAAGTCATTATCGTTTAAATCATCATAAACAGGCTTTCTGCATATCGAATCAGGTTCTCAGAGTTTGGCAAAGTTGAATTCCCACCATTTGATTTTGAATATCATTCACCAAATAAACTCATCAGTTTTGGTATAAACTACATTAAACTCTGGTGGGATCCAGTGAAACGGCGAATAGACTCATTCATTTTGAATTTGCGAAACACATGTTTAAAAAAATCTGTTCAAAATCTGTTTTTTCGTTAATCAGCTGTCGCCCCTATACGAACGACAACTCTCAGAAATAGAGAAACTTGTGCGAGCTAAGGTCTTACCTTTTAACGTGTGATTCCTAACACGGTTGCAGAATCATCCCAGCTCGAACCAGATAAATTCACTCGAGAAAAATATCTGGTCGAGGCAGGAATCGAAGCCACGGTCTTCCGATCGTGAGTCGGGCGCACTACCACCGCGGCCAATAAATGTATACAATTATCAATTGAAAATCCAATTGATGTTAGCAGTATGAAGCAAATTGTAAATCACATTTCTGATTCTAAAATTATATGATAGAAGAGTAAATACGAATGAAAGGTAATAAAACGTTCAATGAATATTACAGGAGTTTAATTCCAACACCAAACCGTTATTTTTAACACCTCGACACGTGTTTCAATCACCAAGTGATCATCTTCAAGAGGAAGATTAAACAGTTCAATCTGTCTTTTGAAGATGTGTCGAGGTGTTAAAAATAACGGTTTGGTGTCGGGATTGAACTCCCGAAATATTTAAATATTGAAATATTAATTACTACACCAAAGGTAGGTCCCAAACAGTGCATCACAAAAAGTACAATACTTACACCAAATTGAAATAATGGTTTGACTCTTATTTTGTATAAAGTTATATAAAGTTCATCTTATTTGACCACCTACAATGGTATATCTGTAATGCTTGAATTTGTTATAAACATGCATTTCTTTATTTCTAATGGAATATGATTGAAAATGTTCGATACTGAATATAAATGCTATCGCTGCCTTCTAGATTTTGCAGGAAATGGAACCATATAACCGTAGTTATTTTATTTCTAAAAATATAAGATCCTTTGATTTGTATATGATGGTTCTCAATGCACAACCCGGTGATGTGCAAGTTACATTTCAGGTGCTTATCGTTTATTATTTCTAGAGAGACTTCGTCAGGCATTTCTTTCATCATTTCAGCATATGCTATCCAAAACAAGTAATTCATTAATTTTCAGCTCTTTAATAATATTACTCATTAATTGTCCTTCGGTGATTGTTCTGAAATTAAAATTAAATAATATCTTGATGTATGACTGTATGAATAAAATTTATATCAGATATTGACCAAACGACATGGCCTCAATCTTTAACATGTATTCCGTTTGTTATTAGGCTAAATAGTTCAATACAATTGAAATTTTACAAATGTACTATGTCCTCGTTTTTCGAGGACATAGACTATTATCTAAAAAGTGAGCACTGATGATGACAAAAGTCGAAAGCGCTTTGCTATAACAATTTGTAAAATGTACACTTCTATACAAAACTCTTCGATTCATTCATTCAATCAAATAAGTTTAATGTATTCAGCTTCCCAAATCTTTTCTTAAAACATATAATGATTGGGTCATCCTCTAGACTTCATGGAAAGAAAACTAACAATGAAAGGAAAATCTGAAAATAATACTTTCTCTATTACTTCCTAGATGGCGCAATTAGTAAAAGTATACAATAAAAAATATTTTAATTTTTTTAAACATCTTATATTTTTAAAATTGAAATGGAATTCAATAGTAATATTTACAAACCTTCGCTTGTCAACAACCAGATTTTGAAAAGTATATTTGTTGGATATCATTGAGATGTATTCAACTGCATTAAAGGAGAATAAAAATACACGGTCCAGGATTGAAATTTCGCGAAAATGACATGTCATACACCAGTATTGAGTGAAAAGTGAGCCATTTTGCCTGTTGTTACTCCAATATGACTTGTGATAACTCTGCTAGCACCCAGTGGTTAGATTTTATTTATGATAAAGAAAATAAAATATCTAATAATTCGGGTATTATTCAGAATTTTCCCACTTGACATTGTCAGTCAAATTTTGATCAACTGTCATCATTTCATGTATTTTATATCTATTTTTGAACCATTTTTTATTTTATTCTCACGTTAGTAAGTTCTCCATATTTATATATTTTTTACAAAATATATAATCTTATTAT
>WOGO01003939.1:0-13756 GCA_015342085.1 Leptinotarsa defecta | reverse complement strand
TTCTTATCAAAACCATGTATTGGAAATAATTTGTAGGTTGAGTGGAAGAGCGCTGCTTCTCAACTTCTGCTGAGAAAGCACGAACTCTGCCTTTTGTCAGACATGTATATTTTGTTTTTTTTTCTTTTTCACTTTATCATATGTATATATATTTATATGTATATGTTTGTGATTATCTGACATGGTCCGTCACTATGAGAGAGCAGGAATTATTGCATTTCTCTTTAGGGCAGCTGTCCGAGTAGCTGATGAACTCGGTTTAGTTTTCGACACTGAACTACAACTCTGTCACCGAGTTGGAACCCGTTCAGCAAAAAGCTCATATAGGAGCCGCAAATATCACCTCACTTCTGCGGAAACACAAGGATGAACCAATGCATGTGGTCTTCTTCAATAACATTGGAGACCTTGACTTATCAAAACGCCTGACTTTCGTTTTCTCAGGTCGAATGGGCTGAAGTCGGAAACTGAGGGGTTCATAATGACTTGCCAGGATGGTGTCTTCAACACCTTAGTCTACCGCAGTCGCTTGATGGATATAGGGGTTCCTGACACAAGCTGCAGGGCCTGTCGCGAGGCGCCCGAGACCTTAACGCACTTCCTATCAGTATGTCCAGCATATGCGATCCCGACCTATATCCATCGACATAACGCGGCCCTAAGAGTGCTATATCACCATCTAAGGCACTCTTACGGTATTGACGAAACACCGATGTTGCTCTACGCTCCGGAGGATATTGAATCCGTTGTGGGAAACGAGAAATGTCAATTTTATTGGAACTATTCGTTTCCCACCCTCAGGCTCATACAAGCTAATAAGCCTGATGTAGTTATTAATATTATTACGTATCAAAATTACCAATTGACAGAAATAAACTGGTCTGAAAAAAGTGTATAATCGAGTTATATTTTCAGCTGTTAGAGAGCGAGATAGAAAAAGAAGAAATGGGTGACGTCCCAAGATGGCATCCAGAAAGCAAATTATTCTACAAGAGGGAAGCTCCTACACCAAAAGCAGATACTCAATAAAACTGAAACCCATGACGACTAAAGCTGAGGAAAATGGTCACGAATTTTCGGGAATTGTACATAAAAAAGTTATATAAAATTTTAAATATTTTTACTAAGTGTGAAAAAATGTAAAATATTAAGATTTTGGCAAACTGGAAGATATCCACCTCCCACGAAATTATAGAACATAATATTATCGAAAAATAATATACAGAGTGAATCTTATACATAATATGCAACATTCGAGCATTTCTACAAGATAATGGAAATAATATTATAGGTATTGGGATAAAATATGAAAACAAACTTATATGTGTCTTACTTCGATATCAGTCACTCTGTATATTGTTCATAAAGAGGGGATTTTCAATACCTTAGTGAAAGGCAGAGAAGTAGGAATATGCTACATAAAATGATTTCAATAAATCTATGGTTAGTTTCTATGTATTTAAAATAATTAAGATATTCGGAGTCCTCCAATTCGACCGATTACATGATCGGAGATGATTAATTTTGGTTAACAATGTGAAGGAAAGAAATAAAGAGTTCCTTCGTAATATCTTTTTGGCAAAAAAGAGTTCGTTAATATTTTTCAAATTTGAATATTACAGAAGAGAATGGCTACTTTAAATTTTGACTTGACTTTTGTGTGTATGTACCTATTCATTCAAGAAAAATCGGAAACAATGAAAATAACTTTCAATTTTCATGTTTTCTTTCATTGAAGTTTTGAATTTGACATCAATGATTCAACTATTCAAGACATAGTACGAATAGTGATAAAAAACATCAGGAATGCCATTCAACATAAACTATTGAGTTCAAAAGTGAACAGTACCATTGATAAAAATATTGTGGATATTCACATTCCTGAAATGCGGCCTGAAAACGAATTACTAACGTAGGATTTGGAGGAAACTAAATATTGACTATAAATGTCAATAGTGTTGATATTGAAAACCCATTATGAAATCGGAATCTGACAATAGTTTCATTGAATTGAAGTCTATTTTCTGACGGAAAAACTTCGAAACATAGTGAATGAATACCGGAATTCCCTATATTCATATGCGATATCTGAAATATCGAGAATATATTTCAAGCATTGAGCATTGTAGATATTAAGTTATATTAGATATTATAGAGTACCTACCGTCCTAAAAAAATTCAGTTTGCCAAAATTAATGTAGGTCAATTTATTAGTTAATATTTATTAAAAGCAATACTTTGAAAAACAAATTTTAACAATAATAAATGTGATTCACTATGAATGTGTCTTATGATTAACAAGAGAAAAGTTGAGAATAAAAACTTCCAGATCGAAAACGAACTGTAGTTTTATTAACAGAATGGAACTGACCGATACCTGATCGAACAGAAAATCCCTATCGAACCTAACTGATACAGTTTACTGTGAGATTTTTACTATTTCACTATTTTCCTAGTAAATATCTCACACTAAAGTATATTGTAGTGAGTAGTGGTTTTATTTCTAGCAATTTTTTTAAACTCTATAGACTTGCAAAAAAGTTTATCTTACGGATCAACCGGACGGTGTGGAAAACTAGTTTTTCCACTAGTTGGCTTTCGATGTCGAAGCTTGGCTTTGCAACTAATCACCTTTTTCATCTTTGGTATTCGATCATTGAGTTTTTTGTCGATCCCATAGGTGGCGTCTTCGTAAGGGGAGATGTCATCGACCTTACTAACTCAGTGTTGTGCTCTAATGACAGTTTAGTACAGCAAGGCATTTGTCGTTCAGCCTAGCACCACTGATGAGTTGTGTTTGGGCTCTGGTTTTCCACTAGTTGACAGCTGCAGTGAAAAACAGGACGAATCATTGATATTGGACTATTGACTTCTCTGTCTATCCCAAAGATGGCGTCTTTGTATGAGGAGATGTCATCGACCTTACAAACTATATGTATCTGGAATTTGTATATTATGGTAACATATTAGAAAGACACGATCATGAATTCAAGCATCAAATGCTTTTTAACATTCCTACCATTATAATACCAACAAAGAAGAAGGGATTCCATGAATATGCAGATGATTAGCTAGCCTTGAACTTTAGGACTCATAGGAGAGTGGTAGATGATTAGAGCCAAATTTGATGATAATTGATTCTTCTAATTTTATTGTGGTGGTATGAGCCCCAAACTATTTTTGAATTTCAAGAGAGTAACATTGAGCACTATCACATTTGCCAGTATTTTCTGATATTTTCTCTTTATATTACTTCGGATTTACAAAATATTACATGTGATGATGCTATCGTCGTTTCAGATTTGAATAAGACAATTCTATATATTTTTCAAATTCAATTCCAGGCGAGAAATAATTATAACTATGATGAAAGTTTTGTTCATATCCTTGGCAGTGTAACCGTCTTCATTGACAAACTGTTCACAGAATTTTAAAGTTTCTTAATCGAAAATAAATTTACAAAACTAACTTATATATTGAAAAAGAAGTTCCCAATTTGTGTTTTGTTTTCAAGTATTTTTCGAAATTTATACTTTATAGAACTTTTTCATAAATCATGTTGAGATTAGTAGCAACACACTTCGGATATATTTTTTTATTTCACTCATTTTCGTGGTATTTCAAAACTTGACATTTTACTGTCCTCTCAAATATTTTGTGAGTTTTTGCAAAAAACTCTTGTACATAATTCTAAATTATAAACAACATTGTTCATGATGTCTAAAGGCGTTTCGAGGATAAATAAATTGAATTATTCTGATTTTTATCAGTATATTTTCATACATTCATAGGTAAATTGAAAATGAAATATTTTCAGTAAAGGAGACATTAGTTTTTTGAGAATAAATATTTCTGGTTTTCTTGGATTGTTATTGAACAAAAAATGTCGAAGACTTTTAAAGAAAGGAGGAAAGGAAATAACTTAAATAAAAACTCTTCAGAAAGATATGCAGAGCATACTAAGAAGCTTCTTTAAGACTGAAAGAAAACTGAAAGAAAAACACTTTCGAAATAACTACTTTCAAATGAACATTAAATTTCGAAAAGACAAGTCTTTTCGAAACAACTACTTGCATATGAACATTGGATTACACGAAAATCACTTCTTTCCATTTCGTTTGTACTAACATTCTTTATTTAATAAAAATATATATCATTCATAGAAACGCAACACATTTCAATACATGAAAAAGTTTTGATAGAAAAATGAATTTACACTCCATCAAAATGGAGTGCATCGATGTTTTTCGATAAGACACTTGTCTCATCACCTCATTAGTACCGTTTCAGTAAATATTACAAGATGAAATACTCATATTTAATTTCTTTCTAAACATTATGACTTTATGTCACCGTAATCTGCTCTTGTCACGATGACAGCACATATACACAAACATAAATACTGTTAATTTTTAGAACGACTGTATAATTGAAAAAAATGATTTTGGCTTTCTACTTCTCCATCATTGAACAATAAATGAGGGAAACTTCCAAAGAAAAGAGGAAAAAAATAATTACAATAAAAATTCTTCATACAGATATGTAGAGCATACAGAAAAGTTTCTTTCAGATAAAAACCGGAAGAAAAAAAACTTTTCGAAACATCTAACTTCACATGAATATTGAATCCACAATGGAAGTTTCCCATATTTTTTGTTTAATGATAGAGAAGCAGAAAGTCAAAATGTTCTATATTATTTTGAAAATTTCAGATGGTTCTAAGTATTGAAAATAACATGGAGGAATTGTTGAAAAAATTAACCACAGATTTTACATATTAGGATACATTTTGTCCAAAACACCATTTTTCTTATTCGAACATCTAGAGAATAATCGTCTTCAATGTGAATAATGAAATAGATTATAGCTATAAACTCACAACTTACAATGGTGAGAAAAACGTCTCCACATAGACTCACAACAAAGGAAACAGGAAGATCGTAATAAAGTTTTACAAGACTCGTCTTGATTCACTGTTCCGGATGCCAGACCTCATACTTCGTCAAAAGTAGGCAGAGTATCTATTGAGGCGCCTCAAATATTTATATATTTGATAAGTATTCCAGCTAAATGGACTTCTGTAGACACTTGACAGAGTAATAAGGGTGGTCCTACCCCTCTTGTCTTAGAGGGTTGATTGTTTAGAAGATTATACCTGTCCCATCTCAAGTGTTATGGCTTTAATCTCCTTTGGCACTCGAAATGATTGAATTATTGTACCATTTTATTATTTATTAAGATAGTATGTCTATGTGTCTGGCCACTGAAGAAGGGATAAAATAGTCGTCGAACTGTAATTTGGAGTTATTTCTACATGAATTTCCAAAGTGATAACTTGATCTGTTTTTAAGTTAGTTTTCAAGTGAGTTAGTTTTATGTTAAGTGGCATCATGTATGTGTCAAATGTGAGTATTATTTGTATTTGTTTCAGTTTACTTCAAACATTTTCTGTAAAGTGATATCAATTAAAGGTAGTACTTATGAAAAGTATTATTTTTCAATATATTACAGTTTTTTCTTTCATTGAATAATCAAAATACCTGTTCATAAGTATGAAGAAAGTTATTTACATATTTGAATATTTATTAGAAATGATGTTATTTGATATAGTGAAGTGAAAGTCAAATATATCTAAAAATATTTTCCGTCATATTTTCAAACATGTATTATGATAAAGTCATTTAATATCCTAAAAAATAGATTAATCCCTGTTATAATATTCGCAAGGTACATACAATGTTGCACGGTCAATCGTTCAAGAAAGAACAAATTTTGATAGATTTTTCAAGAAATATATATTAGTAAATACTTGCGGAAAGCGTTAATATATAATATAGAAATTCACAAAAATTCTAATTTTTTGAGTTTCAAAATATCTAAGTATAGAAAGTGGAAACATGAAACAATTTCTATTGCTGCAGCTCCTCCAGAACTGAAGGAAGTTGTAAATATCGCCCTTTTGACATTGTTAATTTAAAAATTTATATCTTTAAATGTTGAAGTGAAGTTGACATTTGTCGTCATAATTTTCATTTTCAACTGTAGCGTTCAAAGTTTCATTTCTAGCAGAATCATATCTCAGTAGGGAATATTGTATTTGAATTTGATAATACACTTTCATTGAAAAAAGTATAGGTGATAATTGAGCTCAAAATAATAAAACTTTTCTTGTGGTAATATGCCATTTTAGGTTTTTGATAAAGTACTTGTATTAGTAACTACTCATTCTACTGAAATGTTGAAATTGGCGATGAACGCTTCGTTAAAAAAGATCAAATAGTAATTGGAGCTGGTTTGAATAAAAAATTATCTTATTATATTGTGGTGAGCAATACTTGCATTTCATATAAATATGAAATTTGAGTAGGTTGAGAAAAGAGAAATCAAAATTAAAGGACAAAAAAGTAAAACATGATTCAGCTTCACTTGTACTCGACTTTTTTCTGCGTGGTTTCATATCACCTGTGACAGGGGGATTGAAAATATTATAACTCGAAGTATTTTCTGAAGTTAGGTTTTTTAACTGAAATCTTCCAAAAAAATGCACAAGGTTGTTTTCATAATTGAAAATATATTGTAAATAACTTCCCAGCGTGATAAGAAATTTGCCTGTGAAACGTAAACAAATTTATCGATTTGATTTTCAAACATCTTTCATACTAATGCATTTGTGAAGATTTTTGGCTTTCCTGGCATGCGAAATTTGTTTAATAGCAAACAGAAACAAACAACATACCTTTAAGTGAAGCTGTTACTGTTTAGTAGCAAATTTATCTTCATTTCTTTTCTAACAGTTCCAGTTCTTGTATTTATTCGGTTTGTATAGAATATTTAAAAACATTTCTGTAAATAAAAAGTTTTGGTTTTGCACTTCTCCATCTTTATACAAAAATTAATCTCTCGTGAAGATATACCCCCTTTCAATTTATTTAAAGAAATATTTTGAATTTTTAAGTAGAAATGAATAGTTTGTTTTTGTTCTCTAACCAAATGTGCTCATTTTGGGAATAAGAGTTCAAATTTATGTTTTCATGAAAGTCACCATCATAACGTAGACATATACTTCTGCTTCTGATTTTTTTGTTTCATATAACAATATTTTTACTATTTTTTCAGATCAAAGCAATTTCATTTCTCACCTTCATCTTAGCCCATTTCAAATATGGTTCGTCAAGGCCGCATCATGAAAATTTTAAACACATCTTCAAAAGAGATATTTTTGCTTCCAATCCGATGTTCAACAGAGTATTTCATAGTAGAAACCCGGAACAGAGTTTAACGAGAAACTTCCTTGAAAGAAACACTTTTGCGTTCAACTTTCCTAGAAATGGTAACTACATTACTCGAATTCCTATAGAAGACAATTCTGAAGAGTACACTGACCAGAGCAAAATCGAAACATCTCAAGAAATAATGTTTCAAAGTCCAGATCAATCCACAGATGAAGATAATTCAAAAGTAGTAAACTCCTATCAAGAGGAAGATATGAAAACCACCCCCAAACCTATCATTGTGGAAGTTAAGGAAGATGAAAGTGAAGAACATTCATCTACGACGGGAATGATAAACACCGTAACAAGGAAATATGGTATGTTACAATTTATTACAATCATAAATAATAATGGTAATAATAATAATGGTCTTTATTCATCACAAGAGATAAAGAATATCTTATTTGTATTTATATTAATTGAAGAAAACTTTATGATGAATGGGCGAAGTGTCAGCTGAAGCTGTTTTTCAAGTAATTCCGGAATTGAAACAACTAACTTAAAAATAAAGATCTGAGTGAACTCGTGCAAAGTTGCCGCTTTTCATAATATCTAATAAACTAATAATTATACCTGTTAATTGAAGAAACGAATTCTTGTTTGATCTGAACGAGATATTTTAGATTCATTGTTGAAACCATCATCAAAGTTTTAATGAAGTTATGTTTATTTGTTAAAACGGCCATCGGTTATTATTATCATTATTGTTACAGAGTAAATCGTTTCGAAAATGACACACTTGTTACATTTTCATAAAAAAATTCAATATTCTGCGACAAAAAACTAGTCAATATTGAATAATGAGATTCATGAAAATGTTATTTTTGGATTTTTCGAAAACTCGAAATATTGCAAGTGGAAGCATAAAAAAATACGAGAAAAATATTCCAATTTGTTTTTTAAATTACCTGTTTCTTAAGAAATGACTTCTAGAAGGTGCTTTTATGAATTTCAATGTCATCGCAAAGTTGATGTTTGTCCTCATATTTTTCATTTTGAATAGAAGAGACCAAATTGTGTTCAATTTCGAAATAATGCTATAGTAGGCATCTTATGTATTCAAAAATGGCTTAAAAATACCTCTAAAAATATGAATTATAACAGTTATTTGGTTTTCAATATCAAAATATTCACAAAAGTATTTTTTTTCAGGAAATGTTAGCATACCAGAGCCTCAAAATGAAAAATCAAATTTGGTGGATTACACAACGAATGAAAATGAGACGAAACTTTTAGATTCTGATATTAGGACAAACTTCAAACAAACCAATGAAAATCACACCTCCCAACAAGAAATGCACGGTCATTTGAGTATGGATAAGAAACCGGCCCCCTTAACAAAACAACCTAACACTCTTGTACGAGATATTGATGAGGAAGACGCGTTTTCCCATTTTGTTGAGGAAACGGAATCAGAAAGAGCAATTTTCCGAATACCTATAATTCCGCATATCAACAAAACTAAGGATAATATTACTAATGTCACCATCATATCACAAATAAATACAACACAGCAAGTACCATCAAATTCGCCAACATCTTTCACAATGAATGAAGAGGAAAGTAATGAAGAAAATACCGAATTAACGTCGCTCAAACCACTCATTGTAGAAAATGGAGATAGCAAAAGGCTGAAAGAATCCATGAAGGTTCTGGTTAATAACTTGGTTGATGTTTCACTAACCGGGATAACCAAAACCTTCAATGAAACGAGTACAGAAAATCTTCGAGGTTCAATCGAAGGTACTGCTATAAAAAATAATATTGAAAAACCGATACGTAAGGAGTTGAAACGTGTTGGAAAATTGGCTTCTACTGCAGAAAACGACCAAAAATATGAAAGAAATCATACTAGCGATGAGATCCAAAATTTCAAAGATACTTTTCTGCGAATATGGAATTACAACCCGACTTCTTCCTCGGAAAAAAATCATTCAAAAAGGCCAGGTGGTACTTTCAATGAGAGACACAAACAATATGGTATCAAACCTTCCAAAAATTTCTTCAACCTAGTTCCTGAATCGACGACTCTTGCTGTGCAAAAACGACGATTATCCACAGCCAAATTACAATCAAATCTGACTAGGAAAATTACATCCCATACCAGAAGTGGACATAAAATAGTTCCACCCAGGCAACAGTTAGGTAAAGATAGACTATGGGCTAGTATTTTCTCGAATATCTTAGCATCTGTTATAACTTTAAATAACATACCAAAAAATACCGTAAGAGTAAGTAGAGATACTGGTTATCATAGAAATACTCGTATGCCTAGAGTCGTTTTGAGCAGTGTCGCGAGGAAATATATTGCTCCGAAGTACTTTCCAAAAACTGGAAGTAACGTGTTTCCCATTCCTGGAGAATCTCCTGTTGAAATACTTCCCGCTAATTTTCGCCAAGATAGTCCTGAATCGGTTCATAGGAATTTGGTAGATTCCAACATGGGAAGGGAGAACAGCATGAGTCTGGCGGATATCTTCAGTGGCGAGTATCAAAGGGCAGTCAGAAGCCAAAAGTGGAAATACTATTTGGAAGACTTCGACCAGATCATGTAATTAATTATCTCGTTATAGATGTTGTTGAGTTTATGTTATATAGTTTATGAATTGTTAATTCTATTAGATTTTAAGTTTATTTTGTGATAAAGAAAAATATGTATTTTATAACTTTGTAATATCTTATCGTGGTGTATATATTAAGTAATAAAACTAGTGATTATTCATGAATCTGATTTTACTTACTAGGAAAACCGAATAGTATATGAAGAATAAATATTCCTACGTTCAAAAAAAAACATTTAATTGAAACCAATTTCTGAAAACAATGTAAGAGATAGAAATGGAGAAAACCTCGATTATTTATCGTAAAACTATCATTGTGGTTGTTGTCGGCATTATTATGTTACATCCACAAAAGACGTTTGAGCTTCATGAATTTTGAACAATAGTAGTAATGATCGTTATTTTCACTTTATTTACTATGACTTCCCACAGAAATCTGATTTTTTCCAAACAATGAACAGTATGGAAAATTTTTCACAAATACTGAGATATTTGCAAAAAAATCCATCTCCTCACTCGAAACAATGTAAATATCTGAAAATCGGTACCATAGAACATCCTATAAACAAACAGAGAGCTTTATTTGAAATACCGATGTTGTTGTCAATTTCTGGAATATCGGGAAGTGAAGGTGGGTAGAAATTATTTTATATTACTGCCCCGACTTTTCAAAAAACGTCTGAATAACCTTCTGAAAGAATCACTCCCAGTCTAAAGGATTCCATAACTTCGCAGGTTTTCCATTCCTCATATGATCATATGATCTCAAATATAATTTGAGATATCACTCTTTCATTTCATAAGTAGTCTGCCTTGCTGTAATTACAGAAGTTATATCATTTTCAATAACAGCCATATAGTTTCTGCAATTTTTTATTTTATAATATTTTTCACCCTCTCTTCGGATTTATTTTGACATAAAGGAATTTAATAAATACGCGATGATAAAAATCAGGTATGAAGTTTCTTTTTCATCGTTATAGAGGACTAAAATATGAAGAAAATGGTTTTTTGGCAATCTCGTCGAATTTTTTAATTATTAATAATTTATTTTGAATCAATACAAAAGATACTTATGATTTCCATTATTTTCCTGTTAAAATTGTTTCTTTTGAAGAAATATTTCATTTTGCATCCATACTTGCCATTTTTCAACAGTTTTATCTAGCTTACCCTATTCGTTTGTTTATTTGTATTCAGTAATTGAAATTTAACTCCCTTCCTGTTCACAGATTAACCTGAAATTTGGTACACACATCAAGTTTTGATGACAATACAATTTAATGAACTCTGTATTATTGTTAATCTGAGCTGCAGCTACAAAATGACGGATTACACATTATTTCACACCTACCTGAATATGGGTATCAAATAAATGACAGGGCTTGACTAGTAGAACAGTAGTACACTCTGAAAAAGATGCAATTTCAAGATGGGCGTAGCTATAAAATGGCGGATTACATATTTTTTCACAACTATCTCAATATGGCTCAAGGCTGGACTAGTAAAATAGTAGTTCACTTTGAAGACAAAATGTCATTGCATATTACCTTGTAATGCCTTGTAATACTGAATACTTAACGAACTAAACATAATGAGAAGAATTGAATAACAAAATTAGAAACTAAAAATTTGAAAATGAAATAAGTAAAAAAAAACTATGTTTAACGGCTTTATTGAGAAAAAGATTATAATGATGTAGATTATTCAATAAAAACTAAAAAATAACTCGAATAGTCCTAGGTATCAGTCATCTCAGCACTCACTACAGCAATCTACAGTATTGATTAGATAATAAAATCGTTGAACGTAGTATTTATATATTTACTCAGGTTACGCTCGCTACGCCCAAAAATTTTATTATTCTTTTAACTTATCAATACCGTAGATTGCTAAGGGAGTGGTATGATGACTACTACCCAGGACCTTCGAATTATTTTCTAGACTTTAGTAATTTATCTATATCATTACTTTTTTTTCAATAAAACCGTTCAACATATTTTTTTAAATTATTTTATTATCATTTTCTCACCACCTTGAAAATTCTGGAACTCTGTTATTCTAGAGCAGCAAACATATGCCACATACGGAATTGAATGTACATAAATCCCCATGCATGAGGTTCTGAATTTTTAAAAAACATTCACACTATTTATTACGTTGTTTTAAAAGCTTTGTCCGTTTTTAGTAGTCTAGTGTAAATTGTAATATGTCAGTGAATAAACACCATTTGATTCAGTGTGCTTTTGCCAACGTAACACAGGTCTATTAATTCCGCCAGCCCAAAAATAGGGTACTCGGGATTCGATGAAGTCAACGAACTACCAAAGATGGTAGTTGGTTGGCGAGAGGTCTGGGAAGGGGAGGATAGTGAGTGAGGCAGAACTTTGACACTCAATTCGTTCAATTTACGAACGGTGTATCGTGAAACGTACGGACGGGCTGTGGTGGAGCAGGATCAGACCTCTTCTGTTGATCAGTACCGGCTGCTGCTGACTCAATTTTTGATATATTTCGTCGATTTATTCACAAGAGGACTCTGATGTTATGGTTGCAGAAAATTTTCCCTTTGGGACGTGTCTGGGTGGCTCATTGGTGTCCAACCACTGTCCTAAACTTCTTTTGTTGTCACACGTGACGATCCCAACCAGAAAGGGATCGTTTCGGTTGCGCAAAAACAAAGAAGAAGAGACCTTAAAAGATGACAATTTGTGTCGATCGTTCAAATCATGGGGCACCCACTTTTCCAGCGTTTTGACTTTTCCAATACGTTTTGAACTATCAAAAACTTCACGGTATATGACGCTCATCTCTTCCGACATCCTACGCACTGTTTGTGATGGGTCAGTCTCCATCATAGTTCTCAAATCCTCGGCCTGTATTACTGTAGGTCGACTACTTCGGGGCTCATCTTCGAAGCTAAAATCTCTAGAACAAAATGTTCGACGTTGGTTTGCGAAATTTCTCAACACCATCATTGCTAAATACCTGGTTAATTTTTTGGGGTATTTCTGCAGCGTTTTGGTTCAATTTGAATTTGTAAAGACAAATGGGACGGACATCATTTAGTAACGAAATTATATAGTAACAAGCTGAAAAGAAGCAAACAATTAGAATGTGAAAAAAAAATTGAACAGCATCAACGTATAGAGTACAACATTCTTTATCGATCAGTATATACCACCATGTGGAAAGTCGTAAACCAACATATCCTCAAATATTCGGAAGGCTTCAATATCTTGAGCGATCATCAATATGGCTTTCGGAAACAAAGAACAACAGGCGACCTTCCATCGTATGTTACCCATATTTGGCATAACGCAATCGAGAAACATTGAGAATCAAGAGCTGTTGCACTTGATATTTCTAAGGCCTTTGATCGTGTGTGGCATGACGGTTTGCTGGCCAGACTTTAATGCTATGGCTTATCGGATCATTTCTGTGTATGACTCTTCAGCTACCTGAAAGAACGTTCCCTGAAGTGGCCGTCGATGGATATCTCTCAAATACTCCCACCATCAACGCTGGTGATTCCCAGGGATCCATATTATCTCCAATCCTATTTTTATTGTATATCAATGACTTATTGAAAAAAAACAAGAATCCAATACATTGCTTTGCTGACGACTGCACTCTTGTCTCGTGATTCCATTTGGATTCCAGGACTTCGGCTACGGAGGCACATCTTCACCGGCAGCAGGAGGTTGCATATCTTAATGATGATCTAGAAGTGATTTAGAAATTGGAGTGAAAGCAAACAGGTTTAATTCAATGCTACCAAAACCCAGGCATCCGTTTTCACCAAGAAGTCTACGAACTGAATGATATTGTCAGGTCAGACAATTTCGCTTTCTGCCTCGATAAGTTTGTTGTGGGTTAAAATGGACAACAATACGTCTTGGCACAATCATGTCGCTGAAATTG
>WOGO01003938.1:0-13757 GCA_015342085.1 Leptinotarsa defecta | reverse complement strand
TACAGGATTATAGACTGTGCTTTATGAGGTCAGTTTATGGTAAAATCGAGAGTTACAGGAATTTTGAGTTAAGTCACTTTCATTCTAAAGGTGCGAAATCTTGTCTTGTCTACAGTACATCTAGCTAGTTATTTTTCTTATCCTATCTTTTCACAAGATTTACTGTAATTCTTGTATGCATTGAGCATTTCATACTCACAATAAAACAATCGTGGGTCAAAAGAATTCGATTACCATGTTTAATCGCTACCCTGGCTTCTATAGGAAAGTAGTCAAGTTTGGCGGACAGTGTATTACAGAGCGATCTAATAAGTCTATAGACATTTGAATAATAGTTGGAGTTATGGTGGAACTGTTTGGTTGAATTGACAGAGAAATAAAGTTGACTTTAATTGTTGTACAGTGTAGTCAATTATGGGTAAATCCCTGGGAAAAACATAATACTATATCCGCTCAAAACCATTGAAAAGAAAGACTTATTCATTGGAGTAGAATCATATGTATGTAATGTAATTTAAAACATATCGCATTTATATTTGACAATTCAAACCGCATTGGTTGAAATGTAATATTTTCGAAAATTCCAAGTGTTCAATGATCTCTACGTTGAAACAAGAATTTTTTGGTAATCTGCAGGTTTTTATGCCTGAAGTTTCGCTACGGCTCTGATATATATTAAAGAAGGACGGACGATGTGCTCTGGTTGCACTGGCACAACATTCAAGTTTTGGTCTGCGGTTTTACTTTATAGATAGTTGACATGACTCCATTTTAAGTGGATGAATCACGACCTACTTTCACGAGTATAACTTAGTACACGTAGTCAGATGCTACTAATGTGGTTCTATTTCCTGTACTGGGAATCACATGTTGAAAGGTAGGACCATGTTAATCTTCAGCGCAGATATGTTTTTATTTTTGAGGATGGTTGTTCCCATGGGAGTGACAAGAGATTTTCCAACAGATTTTATTTGAGTTGAAATTGTTTTTGGTTTTTGAGTATTGTTCAACATGTCTTACAAGAAAGGGGTTTTTACTTCTCGCTGGCAGATTACTCTGGTTCAGCCTATTCCCAAAAAGGGCAACAAAATTTCTTTCAAATAACTCCAGACCAGTTGCATTGCTATCAGTGATATTGAATATCGTAGGAAAAGCTGTAAACCACCATATCCTTGAATATTTCGAAGGCTTCAACATATTGAGCGACCTTCAACATGACTTTCAGAAACAAAGATCAACAGGCGACCTTCTATCGTATGTCACCCATTTTTGGAATAGCGCAATCAAGAAACATGGAGAGAAGGTTCCTTGAAAGTGGCTGTCGACGCAAATCTCTCGAATACGTTTAGCATCAATGCTGGTGTTCCCCAGAGATACATATTATGTCCAACCCTCTTTTTCTTGTATTTCAATAACTCATTGGAAAAAACCAAGAATCCAATATACTGTTTTGCTGACGACAGCACACTTGTCTCGTCATTTGATTTGGATTCCAGGACATCGGCTGCGGATGCACATTTTCATCGGCAGCAGGAGGTTGCAAATCTTAATGAGGATCTAGAAGTGACCTTGAATTGAGGTGAAAGTAACCAACTTCAATCAAATACCACAAAAACCCAGGCATAATCCAGGATATGATAATGACAGGACAAACAATTTTGCTTCCTGCTTCGATGAGTTTATTGGGAGTTGAAATGGACACCAATATATCTTGGCACAATCATGTCGCTGGAATTGCAAAGGCTACTTCTTAAAAGTTTGGAACACTGTTTCAAACCAGGAAACTGTAAACACCTCAGCAAATTTTATTGCTTTATTAGGCTCAAATCAAACCTTCTTTGGAGTATTTCCCTCATGTATGGGGTCCAGCCCTGAGCATACCCTGAAACTGTGAGATTCCATCCAAAAAAGAGCGTTCCACCTGATTCGAGATGCGAACATCACTTGCAACCTTGATAGTCTGGTACATCTGAGAAAGGTTAGAGATTTGCCTCTCTCCTATAGATACTTTGACGGGAAGTGTTCAAGTGACTTGACATATTCGATTCCACGTGAAGAAATTAATAGCAGTGAAGCTCTTGTTATTGCACAACCTTGATACTGTATCTACATAGTATTAGAGGGAATTAAACATCCATTACGTTGAAGTGTGTAGAGAGATGAAATATTTTCATATTGTATTATTCAATTCCATATACGTCAAGTTATTGCCTGATTTGGTGTTGTTTCTCTTATTTAGTGATAACTATTGGTGGACAGATGGTTTATCTACACTTCTTCAAATCTTCTTGACGTGTGAACTGAAACTGAAGCTCCTCATTTATAGTGCTGATTTTCCGCACACGTTCACTAACGGCGGATTTGCACATACTTCTCGCGTGATTTGGATGACTTGACTTCGTTTTGGCGGTTTTCAGATCTTTGGTAGATATGTTCTCTCTTCTTTTTTGTTGTTATCTTGGTGTTTGTGTATTTCTATGGCTTTTAAATACATTCTTGAGTGGACGTTGCTAGCCTCCCGATAGTTTCGAACAGGATCTTGTGTTCCCCGTAGGACAGTGCATGTTCAGCGACTGCAGACTTTTCAGTCTGTTGCAATCGGAAACTGAGCTTATGCTCGACTAGGCGGGTACCAATGTTTCTTTTCGTGTGACCGATCTAGACGGTACCACAGTTACATGGAATCCTGTAAACTCCTGCTGATTTGGGTGGGTCTTTACTGTCTTCTGCTGATCTGAGATACTCCGATATTTTCTTCGTCTATATTCCTATATGAAGTGCACTAGTAAACTTTTGCTACATCATTGTTGCACCGATCATACTGGCAATAATATCAGACATTGGAAACGTTGACTCGTTTTTGCCATCCTTTGTCATTGATTTTCATCTCGAAATATCGACTTTAATCTCGATATTTCGACTTCAACTCAAAATTTAGACTTTTAACTCGAAATTTCCACTTAAATTTCGAAATTCTGACTTTAGACTCGAAATTCCCACCCAAATCCTTAGTTTTTGACTTTAATCTCGAAATTTCACCTTTGATCTCGAAATTTCGAGTCTCAACTTTTAATTTCGACTTTAATCTCGAAACTCGAAATTCCGACTTCAATCCTGAAAAGTCTAGTTTGAAGTCGAAATGTCAAGATTAAAGTCAAAACTTCGAGATAAAATTGAAATTTTCGTCGAAATTTAGAGTTTAAACTCAAAATTCCGAAATCAAAGTCAAAATTTCAAGATTAAAGTAGGAATTTTCAAGATACAAATAATAAAAGTATGTTGTCCTTCTGCGCATCCGTACTCACGTACACACTTAAATACGAATGCGAATGACACGGGATACGGAAAATTATCTTGGCATGCGAGTATATGAAGATTGCTGTGGTAGTGCCCACGAGCATAATCACTATAATCAAAAAAAAAACATCGAACGCGCCATTTACATCAAACTAACTATTTCAGTAAAATGTATACTTACCCAAACACTAATTTTGATAAGACATTTGCCTTTTTCTTTGGGTTTTCACGTTTAAGTTTGTATCCAACATCCATTTTACTATCTTTGCACTCAATATAGACACACTTATCTCAATCAAGTGATTGAGGGGTATGAAGTTGAGACAAACGTATCTGTTAAATGACACCTAGAAGATTATTATGAGATAGTAGTACCTAATATTATATAATAAAATTCAATTGTGACAAAGTCAAACTAGTTAAATATTTGCCAAGAACAAAGAATATTTGAATGAATATATTCGCAAACATCAGATGTGTAACACACTTCTCAGTTGATTTTTTTCGTTTGTTTCCTTCAACGAGAGGTTTTGAAATATATTTATCTTGATTGATTTGACCGATACTCGATGGATATCCATAATTACTAGAATTGAATAAAAGAGCTCTTGTATTTTCAATTTACAAAATATTTTTACACATATTACTTGTAATATGTGACACGTTTTGTTATTTTTATAGCTTTCTCAAACAAAAATGGTATTCATTGAATGTACAGATATATTTATATTAGTTTGAAATTAGATAAATAGAAGAAGGTATTAATTATAAATGGGTAGCCTAATGATATCACAAAGACGCCTTTAGTTATATCACATATATGCAATTAATTATTGAAGAGGTTGGCAAGTGGTGGAAAGTTCACATCTTACTGGACATTTCGTAAATTATTGGATTACTTTTTTGTTGCTGATCTCAAGTTCTCAAGTGCTTTCAAGGAATTGAATTTTAAGCCTTTCCTTTCTGAATGTGTCCACGAGAAGATTTTAATAATTAGAATCTCTCTTGTGGTTGGTTATCAAAGCATCTTTTATGTTCAAGAATGCGGGTTTTGAAATTTCTAAAAGATTGATTCGTGAACTGTCGAGCTGTGAAGATCGAATCAGGTGTGCAATATCTTTTTCTATCTCCTCTGTAACAATTTCCTATTCAATTGGGTTATTGGAATTTCAATACTTTAATTAATCGTTGAGAATTTCATATAACTGCAAATTAAATAATTAGATGTATTTTTACTATCTGTTTTTTTTTATCATAAAAAAAGAGGAGAAAGGTGTTGAAGTGCTGTAGGCATGTTAGGGGAAGATGGAAGCCATATTAATTTAACTAACAGGGATAGTGTTGATGATGAGGTATGGAATATAATGAGTCAGGCAGATCACCAGTCGTTATCATGAACCTTCAACTCTGAAAGCAATGTATTAGGTAATTTTACACAAACACTAGATATAGAAATAGAAGACAACGCTAGAGGTGCTTCTTCGCAACCGGTGATAAGTGACATGGAATCAGGTCAAGAAAATCAAATAAATCTATATAGTGAGGGTGCAACGGGTCACTTCACAGTCATTGTTGAAACTAATAAGGAATCAAGAGTCACCTTTGGACGATATCCACATCTTAAAATCGCTAAGGAAGTTTATGATCTGAAATTGGAAAATGTAAGTAAGTTCAAAATCAAAGGTAGACATAATATAGGAGTTGAATTTTATAATTGTGGAAGTGCCAATTCTCTAGTCTTGAACTAAAAACTAAAAACTTTAGGATATAAGTTATACATTCCTAATAGTAATGTTACCTGCAAAGCCATAGTAATGAACATTACTACATATAACTCAGAAGAGGAACTGAAAATGATGATTAACAGCCCTTATAAAGTTGAAAGTGTCAAAAGAATTAACAGAGGCATTATAACAGATGAAAAGATCCAATACGTACCTGAATCGACGATTTTAATTACTTTTGAGGGAACTATCATTACTAGGTATGTTGACATTTGCTTTTTAACTTTCATAACAACTCCCTATATACCTCCAGTGTTTCAATATTTCAATTGTCTTCTTTATGGACACATTAAAAAATATTGTAAGGGTAAACAAAAATGTTTTTCTTGTACTCAAAGTCACATAGATGAAGAGACATATAAAACTTGTAATAAGATAAAATGCCTTTTTAGTGGAAGTACTGAACATATATCCAACAATAGAATATGCAAGGAATTTGAACGTCAAAAAAGAATTAGGGAGAAAATGACTTTTTGAAATATTTCTTTTTATAAAGCTGTCAAACACTTTCCAAAAGTACCAACTTCTCATAATCCACAAGCTAACGATTATCCAATATTGCAATATCGCAAAATGTGGAATTGGCCGCGGTGGTAGTGCGCCCGACTCGCGATCGGAAAACCGTGGGTTCGATTCCTGCCTCGACCAGATATTTTTTTTGAGAGAATTTATCTGAATGAAGCTGGATGATTCTGCAACCGTGTTAGGGATCACACGTTAAAAGGTGACACCTCGTTATTCCTTAGCTCGCACAAGTTTCTCAACTTCTGATTGTTGTTGTTTGTATGGGGGTGACAGCTGATTAATGGCAAAACAGATTTAAAACAGATTTTTTAAACAAATTAACATTCAATAATAATGATATTTCAGTAGAGCAACGCAAAGAAACGTATATGGCAAACAATCAAAGATTCAAAAGATCATATGGACAAAGCATAGGAGGAGACAAACATAGTAATAGAGAACATAGAATAGGCTATGACAGGGATGCATTGAACAGAGTTTTGCTGTATCCAGATAGTAGAATTCTACAACCCCCAAATGGTCTAGATTCACAACCAACTTCATAGACCACAGTAAGTACGGGGACAATAAAAAAAACAACAATAGGTACCAATAAACAGCGCATCGTATAAATCAATCCTAATACAACAACAGTTTTATATTACTAACTTCAGACGAACACGATAGAAATATAGTAGAAAATGTTTATGCAAATTTTTCCAAATTACGTGCAACCACCAAGATAAAAATAATTGATGTCATTACCATACGATGAGGCTAGAATATATGAAGATTTCGATTCCACATATTTTTACTAGCACTGTTTGGGAACAGAGTAGATACTACATCCATGAAAGTCATTCGATGGAATATACGTAGCATTATTACTTGACAATTTTACTACAGGAGCACATGCCTCACGTGATCCTATTGAACGAAACGTGGTTAAAAAAGATTATATTTTTAATTTGAAAAATTATAATACCATACGAATTGATAAGGAGGATGGATATGGGGGTATTGCCACCCTCGTTCGCAAAGATTGCCATTAACCAATTGTGGGCATACAGGAATTAAATAATCATAAATGCTAAACCTTAATAGTCAATGTTAATAAGATAAATACAGTAAACTCCTATAATCCCCCGAATAATCATCTTTCTATAGAGCAAACTACTAGACTGCTACATCATTTGCGAGGAAAACTAATTCGGATGGGTGATTTTATCGCACACCAACCCTTATGGGGTAGTGCCTTGAGTAATTTTAATGGCAATGTATTGAGTGTATTACTGGCCGGTGACGAATTGGTAGAATCAAACACGGGTAAAGGTACCAGATTTGCAAGCCTGCTGGAAAATTCAAGTCCAGTGGATTCATGTATGATGTTTGGTGTAATGGTACCAAAATATTCTCAGGAGGTAATGGAGGAATGTGGAAGTAGCGATCACTACCCTACCCTATGCATCTATAATAACACAGAGGAACATATAATAATAATAATAATACGAGAAAAGTTAGAGTCTTTGCGAAAGCAAATTGGAACACATACACACAACAGCTGAATATTCTAGCAGACTGACAAAAATTGGATTGATATGATTCTAAAACTAATTTAATGAACTCTGTAGCGGATACAACAATACCTGCCTATCACCCAAAATATTTAAAGGGACTGAGATGTCCCTGGTGGGACAACAGGGGTGGGAGGAATGGCCTTTCTTTCACCTCCTTTATATTTTTCTCCATTTTCCCATCCCACCACCCCAATGTACGTACTATCTGTATTTTTATCCCCCAGTTCCCTGCACACAAGACAACGTTCGACACTCTAGTAGATGGCGCATGTACCGCTATATCCAGACAAACCAAAGCAGTCCAGTCCAGTTAGTCGAAAACACGAAGTTACTTATACTTACAGTCATGCACAGGATGAGTATTGGTCATATGCGCCTGAAGATAGGAAGCAACGACCATCCAAAATAGAGAGAGACAGAGAGAGAGAGAGAGAAATTTCTAAAAGTGCTCTCGATATATATATTTCAGGGCAATATCAACATTTTAATTTGTAAACTCTAAATCTTTGCGATTTATCTGTTTTATTTTTATTGTTTCTATTAAATCTACTCAAATTGTGCTAGGTTAATGAGCAGTATCTAATTGGTTCTTTTTTTTGATAGGGTGTACTTCTCTGATAGCAATAGAGTATTCTTTACAAAAGAATCTCAGATTTCCCAAAATTACATGTGATTATCTAAATTATCTGAGAAACGTTATTGCTGTTGAGCAAATACCAATATCTCGTCATATCACAAATCAAAACTGATTGTGGCGCTAACGATTACTACCTGACCTGGCGAGCAGTGACACTATAGAAGAATCCATTATGGAAATTATGTCACTTCTCATGCGTGGGAAATTTACTTATCTTTTAGATTTAGAACGTGAGACGTAAGAAAGTATTAGATGTGATTATGTGCTGCATTCATTATGTTAGGATATGGAATGTTCCTGACGGAGGAACTTGTTCAGCACTGAAACAATCTTGGGGAAGATCTTTACTAAAACACATCTTATCAAATCCTCTAGAAACAAATAGGGATGCCTTTAAAGCTTAGTTTCAATCACCATCAGATGGAATGAGTTTTGTAAAATGAACATAGTTTCAGAAGATTGGTAGAGCCAATAAGCTCAAGAAGTCCTTTTGAGTACAGATGCAATAGATCTATACAAATGACCCCTGAATGAATAGAACAAAACCAGGGGAAAATTAGATAGATATTCGTAGAAGACAACGCGAGGGTGTCGAAGAAACCCAAATATGTGCTCAACTCTAGAATATAATTCCAGAGCATATTTAGAGAAATACTGAAGCTTTCGCAGAAAGACAGCGAAGAAAGCGATAGACTTTGGAAATATTGAATGTTTTTATTTCAACTATATTAGTTTCTGGAACTTTATCATCAGAGCAAGTTCGGCTTTGGAATAAATACTTACCCTAAGCTGACTGATCACCACCTTCAAAAGGAATCTGTGAAAATCGAAAAAAGATTTGACAAAAGCTTCGAGGCCAACCAGTACTTTGTTATTCATACTGAAATATGAGAAACTTGAAAAATATTAGGGACGTATCCTTGGCTAACAGACTACTATATCGATGCGCATATCGAAAAGTAGATGAACAACACCGATACGAGCACAAAATCTCATGTATTTTCTTATGGAGCTGAACTTTTTGCAATTTTTGGTTCAAACAGGAGTGGGGAGAACGTGTGACGTCATCGACGCAGGATGGAATGAGTATCGTAGCGATTCAAGCGTGGAACTCCTCTCCTCGGCCCCCTCGGGATTCCGCATCACCACTCAGGCCCCCTTGTCACGTGATTCTAATTAAAAAAAGTTTATAGTTATGAGATTCCATGCCGAACAAAAATGAACTGAACAGAGATGTACTTCCAGATGATTCCCAAATTGAGAGTAGTGTTACTGGTTTATAATACTATCTAGGATGATACAGTGGTGGCACTGGTAGAAGGGGGTAGTCAGCCTTAACAAATTGTGTTCCTCAGTATTATAACGAGATCCAAAATTGAAAATATGAATAATACTGAGAAAATACTGCCAATGCAACCATTCGAAATAGATTCTATGGAAGGCCTATTCGAGAAAAAAATTAGGGATTAGGTGTAAGGCATTGAAGTAGAATCATTTGCAGAAGAATATGACAAATATCCAACAGAATATCTGAGTGTTTTTGGGCTCTGGTCTCGTATTTTGTTCATGAACTGACTGATACCACGACATTCATTCAATTGAACTTGACAGATATCTGTGCGAATTTCCCTACAGAGAAATTTATTGCGGATACTGCTCGTTCTTGCCACAAGAACTGGTTAGACTCAATCGAATTATCGTACTAGGAATAGCACTTTGAAGGGTAAGACTTCGTTATTCCTAAGATCACACAAGTTTCGACTTCAATACAATCTTTGAACTGAGGATACACTACAAAAACACACTTTTGTCTATTTTCCACGATATTTCTTTATTGTTGACTTGTTTCGGCTATTACACAATTCTCAAAATGTAATGTGTTTTTGTAGTGTATCCTCAGTGAACATGAATTTCCATAAAATGAACAAGTCGTCAATCAAAGAAGTACAATCTTTGAACTCCTATTTCAGTAATTTATATTTTTCACTTCGAAAATACAGTAACTGAGAAAATATGCCAACTACACTAAGTAATGAATAGCTTCGAGAATCGAAGTATATTACCTATAAAAAAAATCGCTAAACTGACACAATCTGCCCTCACGCGTATTTGAAGATGCACCGAAGATAGGGTAACGGCATTTATTTTACAATGATGTCCGGTGTGGGGTTATTATTGAATGGTTATCAGATAGTATGGGGTGATTCAGACTACTTCCTTATTTATAGTCATATCAGCCACTGAAATTGTGATTTTTGTCTGTCGAGTATACAAATTGAGGTATTATTCGAGCTTTGTTTGAAACATAAGATCAAATTTGGTTATAAACTACAACTAGTCATGTTAATTAATTGGTGGTATTTATTGCTCCTCTGGTTAGCACCCATCATGATTATTGAAAATCTGAAATAAGATATTGAATAGAATAAACACAAATATTATGAGACATGATTCGTTAGCTGATCCGGATTGAAGATATCATTAGTGTGAGTTGAATTACAGTGACTATTTGTTGGGCTAATACCTATTCGAGTATTGAGATAGAATGGTGGTTTATCGAGGAAATAATTTGTTGTTTGTATATGAAACAGGAGAACTGAATCGACAACAATGCCAGACGGCCTCAGAATGTCGCGGCGAATAGTGGCGCGCCGATTATTCTAAATTCAGAAAACCTGCTGAAAGTAATCGAATTCGTGCAGACCATTGAAGATACTACAACCTTAGCGAATTGGAATGATAACCAAATTACAGCTTTGGTACGACTGAGATCACGAGGCATTGCTAAACAAATTGTTGAAGCTGAAGAATTGTTTGAGACAACATCCGATTGGGCAATATTGAAGAAAGGGGTGATCGACCAATTTATAATTCTGAAAACACCAGGGCGAGATCAGCGAAAATTTTCGGAATGCCGACAATACCGAGGCAAGTCGTGTAGGAATTTTTTGGCACATTTGAAGGTGACCGCTGCGGAATTAACTTTGTTTACAGGTGTACAGGCAATAGAGGACGTTCTGAAAATTCGACAAGAAGCCGAAATAGTTACGCAGCTCCCAATGGGTTTGACGGACCCTCTACATAGAAAGCACAGGCGAAATGCCAAAAGAACAAGAATTCCAGAGTTTGCACGAACTGGAGGTGGGACAGAACAGCCCGGGTATGCCACTGGGAAAGATCATGTGTACCCGTTGCTAAAAGATAAGCTTGAAAACGAAACAGGTGTGACATCGGAGAAATATGATATGGGAAGACCCAGAGATGACGAGTGCGAGGAAGGAACCATGGGCGCGTACGCGTGGGTAAAAGAGGATCTAGTTATTCCACCACGAACAAAAGTAGTATGTATGGCGCGCATAAAGGATAATTTGGAAACTAGAGATGTGGTCGTAAGGGATGGAAGACGAATTACAGGGCTACTGGTAGCAAGGAAATACCTATAGTGAGGATAAATATGTAAGATAAAGAATTGAGAGTGCCGAAGAAACATAAAATTGCCCAATTGCACGAAGGGAAAACACAAGAAAGTCTTTCCGAAGAAGGCGATGATATGAAAATAAGATATACTCAGCGCATTCTCGGAAATGAGATTTTGGAATTGTTGAAAGGAGACTTGAATGTAGATCAGAAAAAACTATTGAATCTAGTAAGACAGTACCTAGATGTAATTCACCTACCATAACAGATCATTACAAAAGACATTCACGAAACAATGTAATTATTCTTTATAGCTTATAAACAGTTTTGACTCGACTTGACTTGATCATCGCAGAAATTGTCCTGTATGAATTTAGTAACCCATCGCATTGTTACAGAAAACGTACCCCTTATAGCAAAAAAGCCATATAAGATACCCTATCAAAGACAACATATAATGGATAAAGAAATAGTCGATTTACTAAAGGATGGTATCATTAGAAATTTGAGCAGTCCTTGGAGCTCCCCGGCTATACTAGTAGAGAAAAAGACCCAGTCAGAACACGAAGCTCAATATAGGTTGTGTGTCGATTTTCGAGGTTTGAATGAAGTGTCGAAGATTGATTAATACCCTTTACCGCACTTACATAATACGATAGACCAGCTTAGAGGTACAAGTTTATACATCTTGATACAAAAAATGTGGGAATATTCTAAAGGAATGAAGGAAGTAATCAACAAAAATACAAGCGAATAATTGACAAGAGTGATTGTGTAACTGTATCATATCTTGAGGGGGAAATTAATGGAACGAAAGAGTCATACTTCTAGCCCTACAAGCTGCAATACAATCCACAATTGGTAATGTTGCTCGCGATGCACGTCAAGCATTCGATGATAAAATTGCAGAGGCTCGGATAACTTTGGCTCGTAAATATGATAATCTTAAAAGTGATGTAGAAATGAAAATGTCTGACATAACAGCGTCTACAATGAAAAAATATGACGCTTTGGAACAGAGAGTTGTAGTTTTGGAGAAAAAACATAAACTCAAGTCATCAGATGGACTGGGGTATCCAGGACCAGACATTAATCCAAATGTTAAAATAATAGAACCAAAACCAAAACCAACAGATAACGTATTAATTGAACGAACATGGTGAATGTATTCCGCGCGCGTTTTCCGGCATTATGGTAGGTTTTATATCAACTAACTTTGTATTATTTTACATTTTCAGAATGGCATCCAACACACAGGAAATAAATAATGCTCTGGCATTGATCATGCCGGTGGTCAAGGAGAAGGCAGCAACTTCGAGCGGTAGGGGGCGCTCTCTCAGCCCTGAGTTATTCCAGGCGATAGGGTTGTGACGAAGGTCATTCGACAACCTACAGTTAGGGCGGTGGTCAAGGAGAAGGCAGCAACTTCGAGCGGTAGGGGGTGCTCTCTCAGCACTGAGTTAATCCAAACGGACAGCGTTGTGAAGAAGGTTATTCAACAACCTACAGCAACTTCGAGCAGTAAGGACCGATCTCTAAGCACTAACTTATTCGAGGAGGAGGACAGAGTTGTCAAGAAGGTCTGTCGACAACCTACAGCTAGGTCTGGTCCTATTGAAAAGTGCAGGTAGTTGGACGACCGCTCGTAAGAGCTTGAGACTCTCCACGCCGCCCGCAGCAGTAGTGAAAAAACCAAGGGCGCCTTCTCCGGAGGGGCCCGTCGTACTGACCCCGTTGGCGGTGCCGCTTTCGCCGCTGCCAGCAACATCGGCGATGCTGGTGCCACAAGTGCCAGTGTGACAGTCTATCGGAGAGGATAGTGAAAGGTTGAAAACTTTTCTACAGAGGTGTAGGGAAGCAGAACAAGTTTCCCGATTTAGCGAGGCCGCGTTGGTAACCATGCACCGGCAAATGGCTGAAATGGTTAACTGACGGAGAGAATTACATAAACAAATGGCCAAAATAGATCGGAATTATGCATCTCTGCAGGAACGGTGTAAAGCAGAGACCTCTTCGATAGAGCGGTACAAAAATTAGTGACAATTATGGACATTTTTTTCGTAGATTAAGTGTAAATATAAGATTAGTTTTAGCTTAGTTGACAATATTTGATTATGGTAGTTTTAAGTTCATATTTGTAATTGTAGGAAACAGAATAATAAAAAAAGAAGTGGAATAAAGGGTGTACATTGTTTTGGTTTGGTACACATTGAACAATGCGATGATTGGAGCATTTTTCTTCACTTAGTCTTTTGATTATTTCCTTTTTTTATTTGAATTCCAAGCTCTTCTAAACAAATACCTCACATCAATTTTTGTGTTCTCTAATCACTTGTAAATAATCTCTTGAGAAGAAAATAAAAAGAAGTCATGTTTCACAATGAAATCAATAAGTATAATTCATATTGTATTTTATCCATTCAGTTATCTCTTTCATTGAATATAGCTTATATCATTTTGCAATTCATTCCCACTTAATCACCACTCTTTCCCACTCCTCCCCCACTCCCTTTCAAAAGTATAAAAGTAGGAATTATCTGT